>JANAKD010000049.1:0-50702 GCA_027627215.1 Lecanicillium saksenae | reverse complement strand
GCCGTTTGCCCAACCCTGGAGAAAATTCGCTCCGTTAGTAGGATGCATTGTTCTGGTATCAAGGTCTCAGTTGGAACCGCAATTGCCGTCAATGACTGAGAGACAGATGCGGCAATGTTTGGAAGCACACGAAGGATGGTCGCTTAGCCGTCGCCCTTGCTTCTGTCTAAAACTTACTCAATTCGGCTGCTTGGCCAGCTAGCAGTAATACTAATTAGCAATTTGTTATTAACAGCTCAGCGAAACCCTGGTGTCTATAATACATTAGTCACTTCTACTGGATCTACACCCAAGATGATGACGTCTGATACTTAGGCTATAGATATGCCGGCTCATCAATATTTAGCACTCACCACATCCTAGGATGCATAGTGTTTGGTTTCACTAGCAGTCATCTTCTCTGTTTAAATGAGGCTGTCAACTCCTCGTATAAAGAAAAAGGTCATCAAAACTCGATTAGTGGCGTAGGCAGCTCGCCTTTTGTAGGGCGGCTTCGTCCCATCGGCTGCCTTCGCGATGTGGGGAAACCACGGTGATGGAGATTGACACGGTGCGACAAATTGCTGGAGCAAGACCACGCTTTACTGAACTATCAAATTCGGAACGCGATTATTGGCACTATTTAAATTGATGATCGAGAGATCCTCATCCTACAGTTTTCCTAATTGCGGCTTCCCAGACCCAGCCGTCGCCACAGTTCAGTCTTCAAGGCCCTATATTCATCGGTGGTTAGAGAGGCAGCATCCCGGTTTTCCAGCACTCATCTAGAAAGATATCCAATGCAATCAGCCATTGTTCCGCATGTCGAGCAATTATAACCTTCCAATCCTGCGTTGGCCGATTTATTCAGGGCAAGAAGTCCAAAACTGACCTCATCCGACATGCCGTGAAGCTGCGCAAAGCTGGCCAGATACCAGTCTTGTCCGCGTCTGAGTACTTCCGATTGAAACACACTCTTTAGATTTAGGCACTCTGAGTGTAACTTTTGATGGACGTTTGGATCAGCGTCCTCAATTGTATGGAACTCACCATTGTCTCGGATGGCTCTGCGCCAGATGTTGAAGCAGCTAGCGTCTACGTATCTTGCGACCTTTTCACGGCGGATTAATGATCCAAATATGTTATAAATACCAAATGGTTAAGTTTAATTAAATATGCAGTAAATTTTATGTTACTAAGTATCCATGGTACTACAGTTTATCTAATTGCTTGAACGTGGTGTGGTAGAGCCGAATAACTGGCAATTCGCTTTGTCCCTTTATGCCAGTACATCTGCTCAGATGTCTAAATCTAGAAAAACGGCCAGAGCTAGGGAAAAAGGTATAAATTAATTGAGAACGTCTATTCTCTCCTTCAGGTAGGCTCGGCTTAGCTACATTCTTCATCTTTCGTGTAGCTACTAGCAGAGTGCCAGCTTTGTACCTATACTGGAGGCGCGAGCTCACAGGCATCAGGAACTGTGTACGTGCGGTCGGCTTAAAAATCGCAAGCAATGATCTTTATGACCGTCTGTCCTACCTAACTGCTTTGTTTCAGTTATCTGCAATTTATGATACTCTCTTGTCTCACCCCAAGACCAATAATTCAACATTTTTTGTTATGAGCTGGGGTGACGCGAGCGTGTGCTGGGCACCCACCCCAAGCCTGGTAACAGCACTGGGAGATGCGCTAGGGATAGTCAGCACCTCCCATACGTCATTCCAACCTAATTTCCTTCAACCTCCTTCAATACAGAAGCGTCTACCATGCGGGGAGGCTGGTTATCCGATCAAAGCCATGAAGCTCTTGGAAAGCGTTCAATTATTCTTCTCTGGTGTCCTGTATCCGCGGCCGCCCTATGCTGAGGAGCCTCTCCTGCGCAATGGCCTCGCGACCAGCGAAGCAGGCACAACGGCCGAAGATGGGCCACCGCCGGAGGGTCATCGTGATGCGGCCGCCATGCTGCTGATAAAACTCGGCCGTTCGCCCAATGAAAGGGTCTACGTCTCGCCAAAGGACGACGCCAGAGTACTTCGACGCATTGATTGGGCGCTGTTGCCGCTCATGCTAGCCGTTTATTTTCTTCAAGCTCTGGATAAGGCGACACTATCCTACGCATCCATATTCGGCCTCATTGAGGACACAAATCTTGTTGGGGATCAGTTTTCTTGGCTCGGGAGCATAGTATTTCTTGCTCAGCTCATTATGCAGCTCCCTTTGGCCCTTGCACTTGTCAAGCTGCCCATCGGCAAGTTCACCGGCTGCATGGTTCTCGGCTGGGGGCTGACCCTGACTGCGATGACATGGGCGAATAATTTTCCCCAGCTTATGGTGGCGAGATTCTTTCTCGGTGCCTTCGAAGCTTCGGTCGGCCCTAGTTTTGTAGCCATTACCCAGATGTGGTGGCGAAGAAGGTAAGCGGTGGCTGTTTTCTCCTGTGGAACAAAAGCTAATTTGAAGCAGAGAACAGACGATGAGGATTGGATCCTGGTACTGCATGAATGGGTTAACTTGGGTTGTAAGTATACAACATCAATTCCAAGAGTACTTTGAGCGGCCCTGCTAACATGCTGTAGTTCGGCAGTCTTGCGACATACTACCTGGCCAGCATCACCTCCAGCTTGAGACCATATCAGGTTCGTACTATCAACCCATCTGTGCTATTTACTCAATTGTAACGCTTCTGGTAGATCATTTTTCTTACATTTGGCCTTGTCACCGTTGTGGTGGCAGCGGCCATGTTCATTTGGATGCCAGACTCGCCGACCGAGGCAAAGTTTCTGAGTGACGACGACAAACTCATTGCGATTGAAAGATTGCGAGGAAATCAGATGGGAATCATGTCTCGAGAATGGCGACAAGCGCACTTTTACGAAGCGCTGAAAGATGTAAAGACGTGGCTTTGGGTGGCCATGATCTTTTGCATCTCGGTCCCCTCCAACGGCATCTCTACATTTGGCCCGCTAATCATCAATTCCTTTGTTTCAGACCCCTTCGATACCATGCTTTTCAACGTACCGGTTGGAATTTCGCACGTCATAGCCGTTTCTGTCAGCGCCTACGTGTCGATGAAGTGGAAAGTCAAAGGCCCGGTCATCGTTCTACTATGCATTCCGCCTATTATTGGGTTCAGCATTCTTCTAAGCTTCCCTCACGATGACACGCATCGTGGCATCTTGCTTGCGGGTTATTTTTGCCTTTCTACCTTTACTGGCATCAGTACGTTCCGATATAGGCTCTTCGAACGATTCATTTGGCCCAATGCTTACAAAATCTAGCGCCATTAATTTATTCTTGGTCTGCCCAGAACACTGCGGGTGATACTAAGCGGAAGTCTACCTCTGCTCTAGTCTTCATCGGCTCCTCTACAGGGAATATCATCGGCCCACTTCTGTTCACACCCGACGAAGCGCCGGCATACAGTAGAGGACTGAAGGCCAACATTATTCTCTTCTGTGCTGTCATTTTCCTGGTATTTGTTACCTCTGCTTACCTGAAGCGGCTGAATAAAGGCCATGCAGATCGACGAGTGGCTCTGGGTAAGAAGGCAGTCGTCTTTGATTCCAGTCTCGAGACAGCCGGTGAAGTCAGTCGGATGGGAGCAATGCAGGGGAACTGGCAACGAGATACCCGCCTACATAATGGCGAGCTTGGTTCCAGTCTAGACCACGCCGAGGGACAGCAGTCTGATTATGAGGAGGAAACACAGAATAGTAACGCCTTTGCGGACCTCACTGATTTGGAGAACGAGGACTTCACCTTTGTCTTCTAAGCGCGCCAAATTTTGTTCCGTAAGCATCTAGCGCCGCATAGCGTATGGCAGTAGGATTTGAGAAATGATATTGAGTCTTGAAACCTTCAAGAAGAATCCCCCCAATTTTACGTTGGTATTCGTCTTACTGGTCTGCAATATTATATCGTAGCAAAGGATCTACCAGTACTAGCTAAGATAATAATCACATTTATTAAAAATGTATTATGAACTAATTGATTGATTATTATACTCACAGAAGCTCAATCCTGTATAGTGCTGCTATAAATCTTGGCCGAGGGAAACCCGTGTCGGATGCAGTGTGGGGCCACATCGCTGGCTGCTCGGGGCGGGTGAGAGTTCCCAAACAATCTTATAGACCATAAAAAGGGTGCTGTTAAATTAGGCAGATATAGTTCTACCTATATATATCATTAATAGGATGATATTTTTATAAATATTTATATTTATTATTTGTTTTAGTGTGGATATAGCAAGGTGTGGTTAGTTGTAACCCTGTTTATACCGCATATAAAGACCCCATTGTGGATGTTGCGCCTGCAATAGGTAGGTAATGGCTCGTTGCACCTGATCATGCATGCCCGCAATCTTGTTACTTCCATCATCATCCTCGCCATCTCCCTTTTGTTCACTTCTGGATTCTATCCACGCTTTCGTACGCCTCCTAAAATGACATATCGATCTGTCGCTTACTACGTCAACTGGTATGACATGGCGAGGACAAAAGTCTGGACGCACTCCCATTCGATGCTAACCGCAACAATGTAACAGGGCCATCTATGCGCGCAAACATCTGCCGCAAGACCTCCCAGCTGAGAACATTACCCATGTTTTATATTCATTTGCAAATGTGCGCAGCGAAAATGGCGAGGTGTACGTTTTCCCGATCGTAACGGCATGCCCCGCTCACTGACATCAGGGATCAATAGCTTCATGACCGACGGCTGGGCAGATACGGACATCCACTGGGAAGGCGATTCATGGAACGACTCGGGTACCAACCTGTACGGCTGCCTCAAGCAGCTGAACATCCTGAAGAAGCGCAATCGAAATTTCAAGGTTATGCTCTCAATCGGTGGTTGGACGTACAGCTCCAACTTCCCCGCCCCCGCTAGCACAGCCGAAGGCCGCAACACCTTCGCGAAATCATGCGTCGAGCTTGTCAAGAACCTTGGTTTCGATGGTATCGACATTGATTGGGAATATCCCAAGTCTGCCGAGGAAGCTGGCCACTTTGTTGAGCTCCTCGCCGAGGTCCGGAAACAGTTGGACGAGTACTCTGCGAGAGCTGCCAACAACTATCACTTTGAACTCTCAGTGGCCTGTCCCGCTGGACCTGATAACTTTCAGAAGCTCAACGTTTCGGGCATGGACGCCTATTTGGATTTCTGGAACTTGATGGCTTATGATTATGCTGGCTCTTGGGACCAGGTCAGCGGTCACCAGGCGAACTTGTACCCGTGCAAAGACGCCCCCACCTGCACGCCATTTTCTACAGCGGCGGCCGTCGATTATTACACGCAAAACGGAGTGGCGCCTGATAAGTTAGTGCTCGGCATGCCTCTGTACGGACGCGCCTTCGAAAATTGCGACGGCCTCGGCAAGCCTTTCCAAGGTGTTGGGCAGGGTACTTGGGAGCAAGGCGTCTATGACTACAAGAAGCTGCCACTTGAGGGTGCCCAAGAGCACCAAGACGACGATTCAGGTGCTACGTACTGCTACAACCCGCAATCACGCACTCTTGTCACTTACGACACTCCACAGCTGGCGAAGACCAAGGCACAGTTCATCAAGGAGCGGGGACTAGGAGGTGGCATGTGGTGGGAGAGTAGTGCCGACAAGACTGGTGGAGATTCGCTTATCCAGACGGTCGTCAGTGAGTTTGGAGGTCCCGGGGCACTCAAACAGCAAGAAAACTGCATCAGCTATCCTGAGACCAAATACGACAACTTGAGGAATGGACTGCCCGATAACTGAAAGGGTCTGGTGGTCTGGCAGCGCCGTGGTGGAGTGCTGGAAATGGAAGCTCGATGCGTTGTAGCTCCACCACCATGATAGACTCGGAATACGTGATGCTTCGGAATTAAATTGAGATGATTTTCTAAACGATTGACCCTAAAACTTTATATTTGGAAGAAGATGAGACATGTAGCCTGGCTTAAAGGCAACGCCTGGCAGACCGTCCGCGATATGCCCAGCTATCTCCACGTGATACCACCCCACTTTCTTCCCCCAACCACACGCCATTGGCCTAGCCTCGAGCTCCAGAAATTTTCCTCTGAAGAAAAAGTGCAAAAAAATCGTCCAGCGAATTTCCGACTACACCAAACTCCAGTCAGGACGCCTGTTTCTCGACCCAATTGCGGCGCAACCAGGGACGAATCAAGATGTCGCACATCGATTACGCTTTATACGAATCGCCGGTGGGCTATGCCCTCTTCCAGGTGGTGCATCAGTCGGATGCCGTGGGTTTGAAGTTGAAGGAAACCCAGGCCGCCGTCAACGATTTGGCCAAGTTTGGCAAGATGGTCAAATTGGTCAACTTCAGCCCCTTCCGGTAATGCTACTCCTACGGAGGCTCATGCTGGCCGATTTTCGCTCGAGAAATTACTTTGGGCTAATACATTTTTACAGTGGTCATGTCGAAGCTCTCGAGAACATCAACCTCGTCTCCGAGGGTATCTGCTCCGAGTACCTCAAGTCTGTCCTTGAGCTCAACCTTCCCAAGAGCGGTAAGAAGAGCAAGGTCACCCTCGGTGTCAGTGAGAAGAACCTTGCCGGTGCCATCAAGGGCGAATTCCCGGGCCTTGAGTGCGAGACTGCCGATACCTCTGAGGTCGTGTCCGACGTTATTCGCGGCATCCGTCTGCACGCCGACAAGCTCCTCAGCGACCTCAAGACCGGTGATATTGAGAAGGCTGGTCTCGGTATGGGTCACGCCTACTCCCGCGCCAAGGTCAAGTTCAGCGTCACCAAGAACGACAACCACATCATCCAGGCCAGTGCCACCCTCGACTTCCAAGACAAGGGCGTGAACCAGTTCTTCATGCGTGTCCGCGAATGGTACGGCTGGCACTTCCCCGAGCTGATCAAGATTGTCTCTGACAACTTGACCTATGCCAAGCTCGTCATCGCCATTGGCGACAAGAAGTCCCTGACCGACGACAAGCTCCACGACCTTGCCCAGATTGTTGAGGAGGATGGCGAGAAGGCTCAGGCCATCATTGATGCAGCCAAGGTCTCCATGGGCTTTGATATTCTCCCCGCCGATCTTGAGATCATCACCCAGCTCGCCGAGGCTGTTGTCAAGCAGGCTACCAACCGCAAGACCACCGGTGGCTACCTCGAGAAGAAGATGAACCAGGTTGCCCCCAACCTGCAGGCTCTCATTGGCACTCCCGTCGCTGCCCGCCTCATCTCTCACGCTGGTTCGCTCACCAACCTGTCCAAATACCCTGCCTCCACCCTACAGATTCTTGGTGCTGAGAAGGCTCTCTTCCGTGCTCTCAAGAGCAAGAGCAACACCCCCAAGTACGGTCTCATCTACCACAGCAGCTTCATTGGCAAGGCTGGTGTGCGCAACAAGGGTCGCATTTCCCGATACCTGGCCAACAAGTGCAGTATCGCCACCCGTATCGACAGCTTCACCGAGAACCCCTCCACCCGCTTCGGTGAGGCTCTCCGCCAGCAGGTCGAGGACCGCCTGGAGTTCTACGCCTCTGGCAAGCGTCCTACTAAGAACGCCGATGTCATGGTAAGCTTACCCCTACCAATTGCAGCAAGACGACATTTAACTAACAATATCCTAGAAATCGGTCATGGCCAGCATTGGTGACGCCGATGAGGACGAGGAGATGGCTGACGTTGATGCCACTCCCAAGAAGGAGAAGAAGGACAAGAAGGATAAGAAAGAAAAGAAGGACAAGAAGGAAAAGAAGCGCAAAGCCGACGATGAGGAGGCCGCTCCCAAGGACGACGGCGAGAAGAAGAAGAAGAAGAAGAAGAGAAAGTCCGAGGCTGCTGACGAGTAAGTCTTGACCTAGAACGGATGAGCACTCTCTTTTTAGGGCGGCTTCACAGTCCGCACCGAATGGCGCATGATTGTATATGACGACTGGCAAAGGGGAGCTGGCGCAACGCCATTTTTTTCTTGCAGGCGTTCCACCCATGCAGCTCTCCTTGTTCACTCTCAAGGACTCGATACGCTTGACTAGATGGCTTACTTGCGTTGCTTGGTTGGGAGTTTTCTGGACTTTTTTCTACTTTTGTCTTCTTTTTTTCTTGATCTATGTCGGCATAAGGCGTTGAGGGCATAATGGCTTTTTTTTTTTTGTGTATCTAGTTCTACTTTTTCTCGAAAACTTCTTGTCACGGGCAATGTACGAACCAACCAACTGGCTCACAACAGAAAAAATAAACTGTTGCAATCTTATTGACTCGAATTAAAAGAAATTATTAATCCATTTGTCTGAGAAATGATCAGGGATAGTTTTGCATGGCGACATGAGGAGGTGCGCCGAACCGCGCTGAGCGACTGGGGCATAGGCGAGCACCATCCGCTCCCGCAAAAAAAAATTCAAATTCCTGGTGGCAGGGGTCTGTCTCGCTGACCATGTAACTTTTTTTGTGCAGCAACAAGCAGGCCATGCCGCACGAGACATCGCCTCAATCACATTGTACGAGTATGTATTGGTATCATGAAAAGTTTCTTTTGTTTTTGGTTCATCTTAAATCAAGCATTTCATTACCCTAAGCCGGATGCACTATATGCTACATCAACGCCATTTTTACTCTGGTCGTCCCAAGCGCCGGAAAAAGGTCGCCTCAAAGTCATTCCATAAACATTTCTATGGCATAGGAGTAATTTATTGCTTGTCAAAGACGTAGGTAAGGTGGCAACGGCCACAGTACTGGCGGTCGGCCATGGCGGCCATGAAGACACCGGCACCGCACTAGTAAGCAAGTTAGTGATGTGTCGTGGTGGCAAAATTGATTCCAAAGGCAAGGAAAACTTACGGTGTCAGCAGGGCACTCGCGGCGAAGGCGCTCAATGCCACCGTCCTTGTCGACCTTGTAGTACTTGAGGACAGCCAGCTTGGTCTTCTTGCGCTTGTGCTTGATCTTCTTGGGGGTGGTGTAGACCTTCTTCTTGCGCTTCTTGCCACCACCACGAAGGCGGAGGACGAGGTGAAGAGTGGACTCCTTCTGGATGTTGTAGTCGCTCAGGGTGCGGCCATCCTCAAGCTGCTTGCCAGCGAAGATGAGGCGCTGCTGGTCCGGGGGGATGCCCTCCTTGTCCTGGATCTTCGACTTGACGTTGTCGATGGTGTCGGAAGACTCCACCTCAAGGGTGATAGTCTTACCCGTAAGGGTCTTGACGAAAATCTGCATCTTGCCTGCAAGGTAACGAAATGTTAGAGGCCAATCCCAGTGAAGTGCTTTTACAGTGATGACTGCAAGTCGCTCCCAAGTCTTCCTCGGTCGCTCGACCAGCGCGGCGGATACGGCATGAGTAGCAAAGCGTCACCGTCCCAAAGAACAATGGGAAGGAAACTGTTGTTTGTATAACGGTGTCGTATTTTGTTCTCATGTGCGTAAATGTGTGCGCTCGCGTGGCTCGAGGACCGGCTCAATTCGATGAGACAGAACTTTTTCGTTTCGTGTCGTCGGGGTGGGGAGAGCGAAGAGAGGCTCATGACGGGAACATTTCTGCTCCCATCATGAAAGGAAGACGGTCGCGATGCAGCATCTTTCAGACATACCTCGACAAAATGTGTTTTGCCGTCCTAAGCAATCCTCAGATGTGTTTGCGGGTTGGAGAGAAAAGAAATCCTCTTGGAGTGGTGGCGGCCCGCAAATGCAATATTCACTAGGGCCGATGCACAGGCTTCGGGGGTGGGGTCACATGACCTAGGGTTCGCTCAAAGGCGCCCTTGCCCTTCGCCACTGGCTGCAAGTGCTTTGTGTGGGGCTCTTCTGGTAGCCCTCGCCTCTCCATGCTCGCTTGTGTGCAGCTTTTGTGGGTTCGTTTTGCCTGCTTAGCGTGGGCTTTGCTGAGTACTAGCGACTTAAAATTCCACCAGGCAGTTTTCCGAATTTCTTACTTCCTCAATCACAACGGCATTAACAATCCAGTATGTTGACCCCACGCCGCGCACTCGCGAATTCTTCTTTCGAAGCTCGACACTAACAATTCGTTAATAGATACCGTCAAGATGGTCAAGAAGAGAAAGAACAAGTACGAATTCACCCCGCCCGCGAGCACTCACGATTCGCGACGACGCGAGCTTCCCCCCATGACGCCGCACGATGTCACGAGAATCGAGTAGCTCTGCTTCCTCAGAGCACAGTTTGCTAACAATCTTCCAGCGGCCGCAACAAGAAGGGCCGCGGCCACGTCAACCCTATCCGTTGCAGCAACTGCGCCCGCTGCACTCCCAAGGATAAGGCCATCAAGCGCTTCACGATCCGCAACATGGTCGAGTCTGCTGCTATTCGTACGTCCTTGCCCTCCGCGCATCGCCGCCCAAGACGAATCGACCTGCTAACATTTGTCTTTAGGTGACATCTCGGATGCCTCGGTCTTCGCCGAGTACACCGTGCCCAAGATGTACCTTAAGCTGCAGTACTGCGTCTCTTGCGCTATCCACGGCAAGATTGTCCGGTACGTTGTCTTCTCCGGGAGTGTGACAACTGCGCCAGCCTTTCCCAGGCGGCGTATGTGCTTCAGATGAACCTTGGCGCATTTGAAAGACGCTCCTCAGAGTATTAACCCCGCAACGAAAGAACATTTGTGCTAACAGTGATACCCGCAGTGTCCGATCCCGCGTCGGCCGCCGCAACCGTGCCCCTCCTCCCCGTGTCCGCTTCAACCGTGACGCCAAGAAGGTCACCCCCTCTGCCCCCAAGGCTTAAGTCAGGGCAAAGTGATGAAAAAATGAAGTAAATTTTTTTGATGTGATCTTCGGCTGGGAATAGGAGTCTAGGCTGTGTTTATACGTCTGCATATGAAACAAAAGTACGGATTAGGTGAACTAGGATGGTGAGGCTTTAGAATAGTCTTCACGTTCAATCTAGACCTTTCAGGCATTGATCATTGATGAGCATACATGAAACTAGTGCATTTTTTATGTTGTGAATTCAGCTCTTCTGTATTACGATTCCGCGCGGCAGCAAGAAATATAGATTTTGGCCCCTGCTTCAATTGAGAGAACCAGACGCTGTACCAAGTACGGTCGAATTGGGGCACGCACATGAGGAGGGCTGCACACGAATGCGCCTCCCTCCACATCACTCACTACCCGGGAGCAACAGCACTTCCGGACGAGAGCACTCAAAGGGGTCAAAACACACGCCTTTGCCACAGCAGCTTCCAATTAAGCAAAGGTGACCAGCATAGCCAGCAGTTGTGCAGTCAGAGTCTGTTTGACACAGGCTGACAAAGTTGTCACACTGTCGATATTTGAAAGCCACGGACTGTTGACTGGCCGTCTTTCCGCAGACGCAGCCAGTACCCGCGACCATTGCCTCAGCAGGATACGCACAAGTGCCATTGCCAGGATTTGTGACAGCAAGACCGCCATCTGGGCAGCACGAAATCTTGGCTGGATCTTGAATTTTTGCTGTAAGCGAACTGCCTGGCGCGGGGATGTCGTTGAGCGACGCAAGCACCGGAATATTGCTGCTGCCAGCGCTCAGGCTCAAGACAGCCGGTGCGCTGGAGCTGTTGAGGCTCATGCAGGCATCCGCCGCGAAGCTGCGGTAGTTGTTGTACGTGTCTAGGTACTGCTTCAAGTTGCTCCCGCGCCCTGGGTTGAGGCCTCTGGTCTTGGACAAGGAGCTTTTCAAGCTTTCCCAAAGCTGCAGGTAGTACATGACGGTATCGTCAGCCTTGTAAAAGAGATTCGTGCTGTTGCCAATCTGACGATGCAGCTCTTCCTGAAGGGACGACACATTGAACATGTCTTGGGCAGAAGCTTCGAGCAATGTAACCACGCTCGAGACATCGGCACAACCACCGTTAAAAGGGTCATATAGCAAGAACTGAACAATGTTCCTCTGAACAGATGACACGCATCTCTGCACCGCGGAGCCGGAGGTCTGCCATGGGCAATTAAAGGTCCACGTCCCGTTCACATCAGCTGCGCCGAAAGGAATACACTGCTCGCCATCGATGCGCAGGTCCGGATACTGTCGAAGCATGGGCCCGACAGGGCCGTTACACTGGTCCCGAAGAACGAGGCTCTGAAGGAAAGTCTGATCGCCGGCCAGCAACGTCTTCGGTCCCAGAGAGCACGTCTCGGGAGACTGTCGGGCGAGCTGCGTATACATGTCGTCGATGAGATACGACACGGTCAAGTTGCAGTTGCCAGTGACGAAGTGGATTCCCTCCCTGTCCAGCCGAAGCGAATTGTTCTTCGCATCAAAGATTGTCACGGCAAACGAATCAGAGACATCTATGAGATGAGAACCCTTTGCCGCGTCTCGGACAGACAAGTAGAGAGGCGTGATATCGTCGTTGTTGAAGTTGACGGAGCCCACGTAGGGAAACGCCAGCGAGAGATTGCGCTGCCTGATATCCTCGTTCTGCAACGTTGCGACGTGTGCAGCGCCGTCTAGGGCCGTCGGGAGGTAGTGACACGTCTGTGAGTCAGGAGCTGGCCCACGTAGGACGCCGGTAAAGTTGGCAGCCAGGAATGGAGTAGGTGTTGCTGTTCCTGTTGTCGTGACTGTTGTCGAAGTCGCTGCGGTCGAAGTCGAGATTGTCGAGGTAGTATTCGACACTTGGCTAGAGGTAGAGTTTCCCGGAATAATGGTGATGGACATGACCCCCGTTTCAGAAGATGTCGGCGCTGGGATAATAGTGATTGTCACGTTACTCAATGGTGTTGATGTCGTTGGCGTAAGGAGTGTTGTGTTGGCAGCACTCCACGGAGGCCCCGGTGCCTGGGTCTCGGTTGGCAAGCTGTCTGGTGCAGGGAACGAGGTCGAGTTTTGCGGGAATGAGCTGGCAGTGGATCTACAATACGGAACGTTAGTTTTTCTTGTGAAGGATGAAGGATACAAGATATATTCATTCTGGGCATACGTTTGTGTGGAGGTAAAATTGGTGGCCGTCGTTGGAAGAAGCGTAGCCACCGAGCTCGTGGTATCATAATGACACGGCTCATAGATGCACGAGCACTGATAATGATTAACAACTGACCCATTGTCTGGAACAAGATTCTGTTTCTCTTACATAGGAAGATAACTTGCCAGCATCATAAGTCGCATACTCGATCGGCGTGTGGATGGCTGTATAACACTCAGGGTCCAGCAGCATGGTGCAGAAATGCTCTCCATCTTGCTTCAATGCCTTGTATAGATCATCTCGCTGGCAATAGTCGTATTCATTCACAGCTGGAAGAGCAACAACGCTCACCACAGCCGCCAGCAGAGATAGGATGAGTTGGCAGCGCATAGTTGGTTGTTTCTTCAATGCCTGCAGAAGGCTGCTTTTTCCCGCCTTCTCCTCCTGACGAGCGGTTGTCCGCGAATTTATATCCCAAAGTTGATAACAGTACCAGCTGAAAGGCAGCATGCCTCGCCAAAGGGATGCGGCCGCGAACGTGCTTGATTTGAGCCTCTCGCGAACATGGTCGCACAGCCGAGGCCAAGGTCCCGTCAAACTCGGAAAGGCCAGGGGCAACGATACGGAACAACGCCATGTCAGCTCGTGTGCACTGCATCTGTCTCTGTCGAAAACAGTAGCCCGCGAGGGCCACCACCATCCCTTGTCCTACACGACACGCGCATTTTTTAAGCGACGAGGTGGCAGATGGAGAAGGACTTAATGCAGAACAATTAGCACCCGCATAGTTCTTAGAAGCGCTCTCGCATAAGAGCCATAGTTATTTCCAAGTCGCACGTAAGTCTATGTAAACAAGTTTCTATGCCAAAAATCGCCGCGAAATTAATATCGTTCCTCGCTCGTCTACTCTCATTAAAATTTGGTATTCGTCATAAACATCAACATATGTACAAAGCTATTAGAAAGAAGCGACGCCAGAAATTGCCAAAGTGTTTCATCATCTCAGCGCCAGTGTTGTCGTGTGCCCACCCATAGCTTGTCGTGGCTGCGGCTGCGGGCGAGCGATGAAGTCTTGGTTCTCGATTGTCACACTCTTGGTCATGTGGTTGACCTTGTACACGCCCACTAGACGAGCAGCAAGCTCAAACATGTTGTTTCGGAGTGAGATGACAATGAACTGAGCATTCTTGGTACGCTCCTTAATATAGTTTGCAACGATGGAAACCTGCGAAATAGGGAGTCAGCGCCGAAGATGCGGGATAAAGACGGTAATTATTGGCGAACAGCCATCAACCTCCGCGGTGGAGACATTCAAACAGGGCAAACTTACGTTTCTGAAATCCAGAGCGGCGTCAATCTCGTCCATGACGTAAAGTGGTGTGGGCTTGTAGTGATGCAGAGCAAACACCAGGGCGAGGGAGCTGAGCGTCTTCTCGCCACCGGAAAGGTTACCAATGTTCTTCCAGCTCTTCTTGGGAGGCATGACGCTGAAAAGAATGCCTTCGCTGAACGGGTCCAAGCTGTCGACAAGTTCCAGCTCGGCATTACCCCCCATGGTAATCATCTGGTACATTTCCTTGAGGCGCAGAGAGATGGCGCTAAAGCCGGCCATGAAGCCCTCCAATCGCATGCGGCGCAGTTCGTCGCAACGCTTCTTGGCAGAGTCGCGCTGGTCCAACGCCGATTGAAGATCCGACGATCTCGCTGCGTGCTCATCCACACGGCGGCGGTATTCAGCGAGAACACCAAGATCAACGGCGACATTTTGGGTCTTCTCTTCCAGTGCAGCGATTTCGCCCTTGAGGGTCTCCTTGCTCATCTCGGCAAGCTCATCAGGGGTGTATTGTGGCAGCTCTTGAGGCTGGTGGATAGAGCGCTCTTGCGCGTCACCTTGCCCCTCGTCAGCCTCGCCCATGCTAACATCGGCCTTCTCCGCCTCATCAGATTCACCCATCTCAACATCTTCAGAGTCAATCTGGGACTTGTTGGCATTTGCATCGGGGGCGGGAGTGGCGCGTTTCCGCGAGGATTCGCCGATGAGATCGTTGATATCTTGCAGAATCAGCTTGGAAAGCTTGTCTTCCCAGTAGCGGAGGCGCTTTTGGTTCTCGATGAGCGCCTTTTGGTTTTCCTCCAGCTTGTTCCGCATCTCGATCTCCACAGCACGAGTTTCATTGAGCTCGGAGGTCTTGACGTCGAGATCCTCCTTAAGTTCCTGAAGCCGGGCCTTTCTGGTGGCCAGAGCAGCCTTTGCCTCTTCCACACTCTGGCGAAGTTCGTCGGCTTTGGTGCCTTGGTTGCTGATGTCATCATCAAGCTTTTCGAGTTCGGCGACTGCAGCATCACGTTCTTTGGCAGCCTTGGCCATGTCCTTTTCAAGCTTGACCTTTTGCTTTTCAGCCTTAGCCTTGCGGACTTCGGCGAATGAGATCTCTTCGTTGTGGGAGGAAATTTGGTCCTTCAAGCCATCAACAAGGGCACGCTGCATACGTAGCTTCTCACCACCAACTTCCATGATCTTGTCCTGCAGGGCCTTGATCTCCTCCTCCACGCTGGAGGTCTCGCCGCGAAGCTTCTCGACGCCAGAGTTAAGCGAGGCAATCTCCTTCTGAAGCTCCTTGATTCTCGAAGCATCAGTTGCAGATGGCTGGTACTCCTTGCTAACAGACTTGATGTGGCGCTGAAGATCGGCGATGTTGCGTGTGGCACTTTCCACCTCGAGTCCAATCTTTTGGATCTTGGTCTCGAGAGCAGGGATTTCGTCATTAATCTCCTTCATGCGGTTCTCGCACTCTCGCTGATACTCTTGGAATTCTTGGAATTTGGCCTCCCATGTATCTCTGTCTTGTTCGAGCTTCGCAACCTGCTCTTTAGTGATGTCGCTGCTGAGCTTGGAAGACATGAGACCTTTCTTGACAGTTGTGCCACCACCAGACATAGTACCAGACTTGTCAATCAGCTCACCAGCAAGTGTCACAACTCGCCAGCGCTTGGCACCGTAAGCAATTCGGTTGGCCTGGGCCAAGTCAACTGCTACGAGCGTATCTTGCATAGCATGGTAGAAAGCAGGTTTGAAGCGGTCGTGCTGGGGTTTGACAAGATCAAACAGGCGCGGAGCATTCTCGGGCGTCTGAATCGGGGCAAGACTTCGGTCTCTGAGCTTGTCCAGGCAGATAAAGTTGCCGCGGCCAAGGTTGTTCTTGCGCAAGTATTCAATGCACTGCTGGCCAGATTCGACGGTTTCAGTCACGAAGTTATCAAGCGCACCGCAAGCAGTGGAGACAGCGACGTCGTACTTCTCATCAATAGTACCGAGGTTGCCGAGGCGGCCGTGGAACCCTTCAATACGGCCAGTTTCACGCATGCGCATGAGCGCGGCGAGGACGTTGCCCCTCGTCTGTGTGCTAGCGAGACTCGAACGGGCCTCATCGGCCTTCTGTCTAGTGCTCGAAATCTTGGCTCGCATCTTGGGTTCCTGCTCAGCAAGTATGTCGATTTCTGACTGCATCTTCTCAGCTTCCTTAGCAAGCTTCGACTTTTGAGCCTCGCATGCCTTCAGTTCCTTCGCCTTCTCTGCCTTGGTTGTTTCAATAGTGTTGATCTTCGTCTCCAGCTCTTGCAGAGCAACAGCGCCGGCATTTTCCTTATCTTGGAGAATGGTCAGTTCACTCTCTGCGACAGCAATGGCGGACTGCTTTTCGTTGATCTTCTCCAGCCAGGGCTCGAGAGTCTTTTGCTTCACAGCGATTTGGTCGGAAAACTTCTGTGTCTTGCCCTGGAGGCCCTCTCGAATCTTAATCAACTGGGCCTCTTCAGCCTCGATTTGGCTCTCTAGATCTGCAACATCCTTGGTACTCCTCTCCATGGTCTTGGCGCTTTCGCTTATCGTCTCATCGGCAGTTGTCGAATCCTTTTCAGCATTGGCAATGGTGCGCTCAAACTTCTTACGCTTGTCGTCAAGGAACTTCTTCTTCTCGTCGAACTTGACGCGTTCCTGGTCGAACTGCGCCATCTCCTTGACAAGAGCTTGCGTCTCCTTGTCTTGGGCATCAACCTCCTTGCTGCCTTGCTTGTACTGCTTCTGGAGATCCTTGATGAGCGTTTCGCTGCCCTGATGCTTCTCAAGTTCATCATCGAGTTGGGCCTGCATTTGGCTGATGGCTTCCTGTGTAACAGTGATGTTCTCGTTGCATTCATGCGAGAATAGCTGATAGAGAGCAGATTGCTTGATCGTGAGCTCGTTCTCATCGCGAATAAAGGCTAGGGCGACATCTTTCTTGCCCTCGAGGCTGCTCTTTTCCTTTTCAACATGCTGCACACGGCTGCTTTTCTCAACGCAGATGTCATTGAGAGACTCAACTTCGGCGGCGGATTCTTCGATAGGAGTCTTATATTTAGAGGTACCAATGATGTCTTCCAGGTACTCTAGCAAGCCATCCTCATGCTCGTTTGCGGCTTTGGGCTTCATCTGAGCAATGGACTCGACCTCACCCTGAAGAATGAGGAAACGCTTGTGATCCAGATCGACGCCCTTGTCTTTCAGAAGGGTGGTGACGGTCGTGAAATCGGATCCCTTGCCGTTGATATAATATTTGCTCGAGTTGTTTCGGAATGCCTTGCGCGAGATGATCAATTCGGAGTCGGGAATGACAACGTGGCCACCGCCAGGCTGGATGCTGTTAGTAAAGGGACTTGTACATAAATGAGGGAAAAACGTACCTGGTCCATGACTTCTTGGAAGTGAACAGCGACCTCGCAATGATCCAGGTCGGGGTACTGGGCCGAATTATGAATTAGAGCAGAGATCTTGCCCTGTCGCATCTTGCTGGCGCGGAATCCAAAGACAAAAAGCAGCGAATCAATAACATTCGACTTTCCGGATCCGTTGGGACCAACCACGGATGAGAAGGTGGCGTGGAAGGGGCCGACTTCTTGTCGCCCAGCGTAACTCTTGAAATTTGTGAGGATAAGATATGTAATAACAATGCGCGACTTAGGTGTCGTGTCCTCGACCATGGGAATAGCCATGGTGCGTTGCTTGACAACAATGTCGAGCGGTTTGTCAAGGAAAGTGTCCATAGATCTCATCGGCTTGACGGACTGCGTGACGTCTGGCAGGCGGGTGTTCATGCCAGTGATGTCGCCAAGCGGTGATGGGTTGGGGGCGCCAACCTGCGGCGACAGAGGCTTGCTGCTGGGAGTCTGAGGCGTAAGCTTGGGCACCTCGCGGCGCGGCGCTGGCGATCGCGACGCGGGCTGCTGGTCCGGTCGGGGGGCATTGGCGACCGCGGGGGGTTGATAGCCCTCACGCGGAGGCCGGTATCGATCGATGCTGGCCATGGTGTGTCTGTCGTCGTTTGGAAGATTGGGCCGATTGCAGGCTTCGGGGGGGTTTTCTGGTTGTTGGATTGTAGACTGCTGTTGAGAAGAAAAAAAGAGAGAGAGTTCTCAGGTCGGTAGGGTGCTAAGGATAGAATAACTCTCCGTGTGCCGCATGGGGAGCGAGTTTTCGCTTCGTTTCGTTAGAGATGCGGGATGGAGGTTTTGCGCGAATGATGGTGTCGCTGATGGTTTACAGGCTGGCGCCTCGTTTCAAGGCTTTCTTCGCAGGGGTCCATGACGCGCAAATGGATCTGGGGCCGGACGGGCGCCGCAGTGCAGCCAGCCAATCAGGTGACTCGCCACTGTCCAGCTACCTATGCGCTTGAGCACACGCTCACCTGTGCAATATGTAACAGAAAAAAACTCTTCAATGCGGGTGTTGAGGCAAGTCACGTTCTTTGAAGGGTTGCATATTTGGGTATCGTTGTTTATTATGTGATTTTATTTGTATTATACATTTAATTGGCACGTCCACAAGGGGCCATCTACGCAGCCTCGCCATCGTTTCGCCCCCACAGCTTGACGGTGCGGTCGTGGCCACCGCTTACAATCCATTTACCGTCTCTGCTGTAGTCGGCCGACGTGACCGGGCCGGTGTGGCCACTGAGAGTCTGGATAAGACTCCAGTCGTCGGCAGAGAAAATCTTGACATTGCGGTCAAAGCCTGCCGACACCACAAATGTGCCCGTTTTCTTGGGCGTCTGCACGCCCTTGTCGTCGAGCGGTGGCGGGATGCCGTCCAATGGATCGTCCAGACCCTTGAACCAGCGTACGTCGGAGATGGCGCTGCTGTGGGCACCGACGCCGCCTGTTCTTTGTACCTTGCGGATATCCCAGCACTTGATCCAGCCGTCGGCCGAGCCGGTAAGCACTCTGTGTCCATCTGCGCTCCAGTCTAGCGCGTAGATGGGCTTGATGTGGCCGTCTTGGTGGCCGTCAAGAATCATGACGGTTCTTCCCGATCGTACATCCCATATTCTGCCAATACTGTCCAATCCAGCGCTGGCTATTAAAGATCCGTCATTGTTAAAGCTGACGGCGTAGACGCCTCTCGAGTGGCCTTCCTGTAGTAGAAGCTCCTTGCTCGTTTCCATGTCCCAGAGTCGCCAAGACGTATCCTCGGATGCCGAAGCCAGATATCTTCCTGATGGATGAAACTCCACGCGGCATACGCGCTGTGTGTGGCCCTGCAGTATCGCAAGTGGAGTGTCTTGGTTCAGAGACCAGAGGTTGATCAAGCCCTCTGCGCCGCCCGACGCAAAGTTGACAGACTCAGACGACACGTTAGATTCTGGCAGTGTCGCGCCGGGGAACCAGGAGATGCCGCTAATCTTGTTCGTATGCCCACGATATGTCATCTTTTCATCAAGATTCTGCAGCCCGAGGAGCTTGACTTGTCCACCCCAGTTTCCGACTGCGATGAGCTCGCTATTTGGTGATATTCTCGTCATGCTAATGTGTCGCTCGCCCACAATCTGACTGCCCTGCAGCTCAAACGCCGCCAGCCGTTCCTTCATCTGCTTGCGAAACTTGACCTGCGTGCGCAGGGGAATCTTGGACTCGAGCCGCTGAAAGGCCGTCCGTTGCTTGGCTCGCGGCAGCGAGTACTTGGCAATGTTGTACATGTTGCGGGCGAAGACGACGGACTTGGTGCGGAGACGGGTCGAGCTCATCTCGGAGACGAGCGAGTAGCAGACGGGGCCGACGGTGCAGTCGTAGAAGAAGGTGTAGACGAGGAGCATGGAGCCGATGGACCACTGCGCGGGGATGTTGTGGCGGCCGGCAAAGGAGGTGCCGCCAATGGCGATGAGCAGGACGAAGAGTATGCATTGGCCGTACAGGTAGAGCGAGCGACGGCCGAAGCGAGCCATGAGGAACCAGGAGAAGATGGTGCCGATGGCGCCGAGGGAGTATTGACCGAGAGACATGCTGAAGGCGTTTTCGGTGGCAAGGCCGGCTTGCTTGTAGAACATGGTCGAGTAACCCATGAAGGAGGCGCCGCAAAGAGTCTGGATGACCCAAACACAGGTGACGATTTCGGTGCGGCGAAGGTTGACACCTCTAAACAGATCCAAGTACGATGTGCCTTCGTGGATCTTTCGTTCCATTTCGTTGGTGTGAACCATCATAGAGATGGTCTCGTCGGGGCGGAATTCAATACCACTGTTGCGAGTGGTGAGGCGCTGGAGTGATCTTCTGGCTTCGTCGAGTCGGTTCTTGCGGACCAGCCACCAGGGAGACTCCGGGGCGAGCCAGATACCAATCATCAGAGGAACAGGCCAAGCCCACTGCAGGGCGAAGGGGATCTTATAGCTCATCTGCGTGTCAAGGTTGACGACGCCGCGGAGGACGCCGGAGGCAATCAGCTGGCCCATGACCCAGCAGAGGTTGACATAGGTGGTTAGGTATGCACGAAGGTGGGTAGGGCACACTTCAGCAGCGTATGTGGTGGTTAAAGTTTGAAAGACGCCCCAGGGGAAACCAATTAGAAGTTCGCCAGCTAGGAGCTGGGGAAGAGATTCGGCGAAGAAGATGATGAATATGAAGCAGACGCAGAGGCCGAGGGCACCGACGAGAGTCTTGCGGTAACCGAAACGATCAGCAATGGCACCAGCGGCAAACAAGCCGAGAATCTGGCCACAGAGAGCGGCGTTGGACAAGCCCGACTGCCAAGCGGCCGTCAGGTTGTAGCTACCGTCGGCCTCGTTCAGCGTGCCAAACTTCTTGGCGAAGACGGGGTTCACGTAGAGACCGTTGATGATGGTCAGATCGAATCCTTCCATGACAATACATGTCGAGAAGAAGATGGACCACATGCAGGCCTTTCTGTAGAGCTTGAGCGATTTCAACAGGCCGAGCTCGTGTTCGGTCTGGGTAGCCGCGGCCGCCTCCATGGCGCGGGAGGAGGAGTCGACGACTGGGGAGACGACGGTCGTGAGGACCTCGCCGCCCATGGTCTCCTTTTCGTTGGGAGAGCTCATGATGGAAGGGCAAATGATATAAATTTCAAAGAGAAGATGGTAAAAGAACAAGTCAAAGAGTTAAAGAAGATGATTTTTGCCCTGAGACAAGTTGACTATCGAGTCATGGCAGGCTGAATTGTCTGGGGAAAAAGAAGTCTTCAGGTCCCGCAATATAAAAACGGCGCGGGGGAGGAGACTCTTTATAATGATTTCATGATTTTTGAAATATCGACAAGGGGAAGAAGGAAAGAGTTGGGTTGGTTGTTCAAGCCCAGTCTGGGGAACCGAGAAAGAACTTCATTCGCCTATAGATGGGTCGCCGCCCCTGTTGTTCGAGGCCACCAAGATGGCGCTAGCAAGCCAAGAGACCTGGCTAGGCCGTATTAGTGTCCGCTCCCACAGGGGGGGTCAATTGCCGCCATTGACAACCCTCACGGCGATGCCGGTGGAGTGTGGTGCTGCGCGATGGCGACTCAGGTATTAGCTCACTTTCCCCTTGTTGGCTGAAGAGTAGAATGACAAAAAAAATGAGGCTATTTCGTGGGCTTGGACGCCATGCTTTCGTCGGGCCGACAGCGATCTATGAGCGTTGAGTTGCTTCCATCTCCACGTTTTTACACAATCATGGCGATTACACCACTCAAATCGCCAGACTGTCAATGTCGCTGTTTTTTTTCCCTCTCTCTCTTCTCCCCAGGTGTCGTGTGCTTACAACCCGGGGTTGCCCACAAGTTCCCCATGGGGCGACCGTAAGTTTAGACTTTCCTTGTTTCTATTCAGCTGCGGCGCAGGATAATATCACCTCACCCATTATCCCCAACGCGCGTACGTGCGCACAGTTGTTAGTCTCGGGTCAATACAAACGCCACACATAGTGGTCCCTTGGCTGACCATCGGACAGTCGGCTCAGGCTCGGGGCAGAGAGTGCTGTTTCATCGCAAGACCGGCAATAGCCAAAATTGCCACGATGTCACTGAAAGCGACCGTTCTTAATCATTGAGCCGTGACTACATGGAGTTGCGCAAGACGAAAGGAAGAAGCTTCGATCAGGCGCCGACCGGTAGAGTAGCAACCGTACGATGGGCTAGATTGGATGAGGCTCGGGTACACGGCGATCAAATCTCACGTCCCAACAAGCGCCTTGTCCAACAGCCCCCGACGTGCGTTCGGGCCGACTGCGACAGATAATTGCCTCAAAAACGTATTCTGCGAAAATCGTAATTAGCGATGGCTGATGCACGATGCGCGCCATCTTTTGCCACCACACACCACTAGCAGCGATGGCTGGCGACTATCGCCTGGACATTTGGGTGGCTGCAGCGTCGCGTTCGCGCTCAAAGGAAAATGCTTCTGGAACAATCACCTCGCCTGCAGCTGTCAATCCGGGGCTTGACACGGGGAAGCGGAGCAGGTGATGGAGTTGTGTGCGGTTTGGGGCGGCATCCTGCTTTGAGCTGGGGATGCAGATGGCAGTGGCGGCTTGGCCCGAGGATTACGTCGGTCCGACAGGTCCAGGGTAGTAGTCGTCGGTCCGACAACCAGCAAACCAGTGGCCTGGGCGGACATCCTGACGGACACCAGGAGAGGTCCAATAAATAAAGTAAAGATACCTTATGAGAATACTAATAGTATATAGGTAGGTTATATATAGGCTATCAAGTTATAAAGCCCTTTTTAGTAGGACTTAGATCTTTCGTGGCTCTAGAATTTATAAGAGCTGGCTGGTTCCAAGAAAAAGCGGTTAGCTAGAACCCGCACCTGCTAGGACTCCTGCGTTTCCATAAGTAGTTCATATTCTACTTGTACTTTCCTGTAAATCTGAGCCAGTACAGCTACATAACTGATTAAAATTTCCTCTACCAGGGGTCTCTCCAAATCGCCATACACGTAGAGATTTCGCGGCAAAGCAGGGGGCCTGGGCGGGCTGGTCGTCTGCATCAGTTGTCTTGACGTTCTCGATTCATTGTCAATCTCCATGGCGACGAGTCGATCATACGAGTCCAACAGTACCAAATGCTTGCGAAGAGCACCGGCAGTCCCCGTGCCGTCGTTGACCAACCTGCTGGTCCAAAGAAGATGGCCTTTGCTGCTCTGCCAAAGCATACACGGAAAGTAAGGATTGAAAATGTACTCGTCGCAAATTCCAATCAGTCTAGACTCATACTTGGGGCTTGCGTCCCTGTCGGTAGTCTCTGCAGGAAAATACAGCTTAGTATCCCAGCGCTGCTGCGCCAGCTGCAGAAGGCCAGCCACTCGAGGCTCCTGTCGACCCGATGAACAGTGTACGATTATCGAAGGTGTCGTGGGCGACCACACAGTCTGTATAAGCCTATTCTTCTTGTGTTTGGGAATTGTGGGCATGAGAAAGTCCACGTGAAACTTGTTGTCCCAGTCTAGGTCGGGACAAGCAACGGTGTACACCTCACGTGTGCCCTTTATACGCCGTATCACAGATGGAACCCCGTCAGTGCTCCCAAATTGGACAGAGAATGCGGCTGTCGGCTGGAGGTGACGATACCTACTTGCGATCCCAGCGACGTCCTTGGCCATGATGCTGTCTGGACGGTATGGCGACGGCGCAACCTTTCTAGCGACCCCGTCTGCGGAGCGCAACTCAACGAGCTGCGAGGGCTCTATGTAGTTTCGATTCCCGAGGTCATCGCACAGCACAAGTCGCAGGCCGCAGCTGCCGCAGTAGTGCGTGAACCAGGCGGTATGCGGTGTCTTGCGATGCCAGAGCAGGACCAGTCCGAGGCTGAAGAATACTTTGAAACCTAGTAAAGTCTTGCTACGAGATGTCAACCTTGGTTCCTCTACCCTGTATGATCCGCCGACTCACGCGCGCATGCTGAGTTTTTCCTGTGCATATACTGTCTTGGTGAAGGCCGTGCACGCTGGACAAGTGGCCAGCCTCGGCGCGGCACCGAGGCTGGCGAGATCATCTTTGGCAATGACCATAGCAGCTGCTTATGCAGATTTTTTTTTAAACGTTTCTTTGGAAATAGTGTAAGTTGAAGGAAGGGTCCCATGTCTGAGCTGCGTGCCCAAGATAACATGTGTGGCCCAACAAGGCATTCTTAGACAGGTCACAGGGCGTTGTGTCAGCCTCACCTGAACACCGCTGAGATGCTCTCAAATGGTGTTGCTGGTCACGTGCTGCAGTGCATGGCTGTGGATTGGGAAGGCTTCACATTTTAATTAGCATTTTCTCTATTTTAATAATCTCATGCGGCGTTGGTGGGTGTTGGGGAGCCGTTGCTTGTTGTAGGCCGTGTTGTAACTGTAAATTCTATATGGCATCTTTATATGACACTGGGTGGGGCTTCTCTGGAGGTAATGCCTAGAAGCGGAATCCCCGTCAACCACTTAACAACGCCCGGTAGTCGCAAGATGGATTCGGGTTATGGCGACTAATATAAGCGCAAAAACTACCTGCTACAATGTAGTTCACATTAGGCCTAGAGCTTACATCCTAGCGGCATTAACTAATCAGCAAATACGGTGCGGAAATATCCAATACAGCGCCCTGAAGATCTGGATGAGACGGGTCTACTCTTTAGGAGGGGAATACCTTAGTACTATACTCAGAGGGGCTGGACAAGATGCTATAAAATAAACGTCGTCTTTCTTCTCCCTCGAACATCAGAGCAGAGACGCTTCACCAGAATGATGACAGAATGCAGGCAGGTCATACGTGAGCCGCTGAGTTGTGAATCCCTTTTTAGCGGGACTCAGATCTCCAGTGGCTCAATGATTTTAAAAGAGCTACCTAGTTCTAAGAGAAGCGTTTAGCCAGACGCCCCAGCAGGCTACGCTACCCCGCGGTGTCGGTAAAGACGCTGAATTTCAGTATTATTAATACCTTAAACAACTGTGCCAAGTATTATATCAACCCTTGCGAGTAATTGGCGGTACCGTACAACTTCGCCAAGAGACGCACTTTCAGTTGCTTCTCACGCAGCCATAGTTGAAACGAGGCAGCCTAAGGTTGTGCTAGCCTGTGTTGTCGGTCCGACAACCAGCCAAACACTTGCCTGCACGGACATCCCCGCATTCTTCCTGTATTGCTTACTGCTGGCCGGCCCAATCGAGCGAACAAGCGAAATTCCGTATTAGCAAACTGTCTGGAATAAACACAGGGCGGTAGCAGTCAAACCAGAAAGTTCCATGGCGTCTTCATCGATGAGCTGCAATATTATTCGTAACAGCCTCCTCGCTGGAATGAAGGATGCCTCAACGTAAGATTTGTGCAAGTGCGGTTTACGGCAGATACTAGAAGGTTTAAAGTTGTCAAAGGCCGCGATAGGCAACAATGTTCACATCCGGACTGCACTATACACCGGATTTCCAAGAGTCTTTTCTTGTAGGTCAAGCAAGACTATTGCACCTAATATGCAAGTGCTCGAACAAACTGGCGACCATAGCGCTTGCATCGGCGAGCAACTTCACATTGCAACACTAAACTCTGGTAGACTGTGGCAATCACGGCCGCTGCTATACCCGCTACGCAGGATTGCTTTGAATTTTACGGGCGCGACGCCGTAAGTGTCGGCCGTGTTGCTCAAACTTTCATGGCATCCCATCATTAAAACTTTTCCACATCATGACCCAGAAATGGATTGTACGCGTCCGAGTTAGATGGCATCAAAGTCCTTACAGAGTTAGTGTTCTGGCAAGACCAAGTTCGTTCAAGTGGTGTGGCAATGTCTTGGCAACAGCCACCAATTTTTACGGTGACGTATTATAACGGCATTTGATCTTTCTCTTTGACTTTTATTTGCCAGTTTCTGCTAAAATACAAATATGTCCTAAGCGGCAACGCCGTACAAATCGCCAAGAGTCGTGCTTTTAGTCGCTTCTCCANCCCCCCCGCGGGGTTACTCTGGCGCCGTCTCGTCGGTCCGACAACCCGCCTCGTTGAAATCCTGGAGAATCTGGGGATAAAGTTCCTTTTCCCGGTCCGAGTTTTGTTTCTGCATGCTGCATGCGTTGTCCTCTCCACTGTGACCCACGAGTCTCACAGATTTAAGTCGTAGCCCGTCTCCGAGCTCGAGCCAGACCATGCATCATCACTTACCCCTCGCCTTTCATCGTTTCCCAGCTACTTTGTTAGAGGTCGGCTAAGTAGGAAACAATCCCACCCATTCATTCTCTTTGCATCTTCAGACATCACATTGCCATAATGACGGTCATTGGGCGAGATAAGAAGTGGTGGAAGGAGGCTGCCATCTACCAGATCTACCCTGCATCCTTCTGTGATTCCAATGGCGATGGCATCGGTGACCTGCCTGGCATTACTTCGAAGCTGGACTACATTGCCAGCCTCGGTGTGAATGCCATCTGGGTCTGTCCCATGTACGACAGCCCTCAAATTGACATGGGCTATGACATTGCCAACTATGAGGACGTCTACCGCCCGTACGGCACCCTCGAGGACATGGAGACGCTGATCAAGGAAACACACGCCCGCGGCATGCGTATTATGCTGGATCTCGTCATCAACCACACATCTGACCAGCACGCCTGGTTCAAGGAATCCCGCTCCAGCAAGGACAGTCCCAAGCGCGACTGGTACATTTGGAAGCCCGCCAAGTACTCCGAGACGGGCGAGCGCATGCCGCCCAACAACTGGCGCAGCAACTTTGGCGGCAACAGCGTCTGGGAGTGGGATGAGGCCACACAAGAGTACTATCTGCATCTGTTCGCTGTGGAGCAGCCTGATTTGAACTGGGAGAACCCTGCCACACGCAAAGCCATCTACGCCTCGGCCATGGAGTTTTGGCTGGATCGCGGCGTCGACGGGTTCCGTGTGGACACCGTCAACATGTACAGCAAGCGTCAGGACTATCCCGACGCGCCTATCACAGATCCCAAGGCCGTAACACAGCCCGCAGGCTTGGTTTATTGCAACGGCCCTCGCATGCACGAATTTCTGTCTGAAATGAACGAGATCCTGAGTCGCTATGGTGCCATCACCGTCGGCGAGCTGCCGTGCACACCCGACATGGCCAAGGTTATCAAGTACGTCAGCGCCAAGGAGAAGCAGCTCGACATGGTCTTCCAGTTTGACCTTGTCGATGTCGGCTTCGGCAAGACGGAGAAATTTGAAACGACACCCCGCAATTGGACGTTGCCCGATATCAAGGCTGCCGTCGAAATGACGCAGAGCATCATTCGTGGCACTGACGCGTGGACCACGAGCTTCATCGAGAACCACGACCAGGCTCGCTCTGTCTCCCGCTTCACTGACGATAGCCCCGAGTTCCGCGTGGCCGGCGCGAAGCTCCTCGCCATGATGGAGTCCTGCCTCAGCGGCACGCAGTACATCTACCAGGGCCAGGAGATTGGCTGCGTCAACACACCCAAGGTTGGGTATCCGCCAGAGAACTACCTCGACATTGACAGCTCCCAGTACTACCAGCTCGTCAAAGAGCGCTTTGGCGCTGACAACAAGGAAGAACTGGACCGCGCATTCTCTGCCATGCAGCATCTCGCGCGCGACCACGCTCGCGTACCCATTGCCTGGGACGGTAAAGCCAAGTATGGCGGCTTCTCTGAAGCCGCGATCAAAGCTGGCAAAGATGTTGCCGAGCCTTGGATGAAGCCACACCCGTTTGCTGGCGAGATCAATGTTGCATCGCAGCTTGATGACCCGAACAGTGTTCTCGCGTTCTGGCGCAAGATGCTCGCTTTCCGCAAAGAGCATGCGGCTGTTCTCGTCTACGGTGATTACAAAGGACTGCAAGATAACAACAAGGATACATACATGTTTGTCAAGGAGGCGCAGGGTGGATCACAGCGGGCACTTATCGTGCTCAACTTCACCAAGGAGCCCCAGACCTGGACTGCGCCATCCGCCGCGGAGCTTGGCTTTCAGGAGGGAGATTCGGCCAAACTGACGCGCGTTTTTTCTACGCACGACGACAGGGGCGAGGAACAGCAGCTGCAACCTTTCGAAGGCCGAGTTTTCACCATCAGTTCGTGAAGGAATCAACATGAGGAAAGCGTATTGTGGGTTAGATTTGTATCGTTGTGGCTATAGGTCGGGTTAAATAGGCATGGTAACCTAGATGGCTTAAGCTCCAATCTATAATGATAATATGAGATTATTTTCAAAGCTAAAACACTGTACCCAGCGTTGTTATGTAGTAGAGCACTGGAACTAGCCAGCGCGGTACCCATTCGATACTCATAGATTTGAAGAACAAGGATTTGACGACGCTAGCTTTGGCATCGCGCTGTGGCGCGATAAATTTCTTCAGATTACTTTAATTCTTTTGAGATTGGAACCTCGTTAATCATCTCCATATTGCTATTAATATGTGTATCTGAAGTCTTCGACGCCCTCTTCCTGTCATATAATTAGTTGTGGCAAGCTGTACCGTATCTCGAATTGACGTACCTCGTCAGCCTCCAATAAAATGCCGTCCCTGTCGGCCTGCTGATTTTTGGAGTAGATCCAACACTCCCAGATCAGAACCACGATGATTGCAGGTGCGGCGGCGGCAAAGCACGTATACAGGCCGGGCTTGTAACCCGTTGCTTTATCCTTCAATCGGAATACCAGACTACCTGCCATACCTCCTATACCTCCCGTCGCAGTAAATAGCATAGGTGCGAAGCCTTTGCGCCAGTGGCCGCGAAGATTGTTGGCTTGGAGCGCGACGGTGACGGGGATGATGCCCTGGCCGCCAGAAGCCAGGAGGAAAACACCAAAGTAGCGAGCGCCTGCACTTGACGTCCAGCCCGTGACGGCGACGCCAATGATGGAAATGACGGCGAGATTCAATATCAACGGTCCGCGGATACGGAATCGGTCGCCTACATAGCCATTGATGAACATTACAATCGCGCTAAAGAGGTACGGCGGCGAGACTAAGATCTGCGAAAGCTCGAAGGAGAACCCCATGCTGTCTCTAAGAATGAGGGGCAGAGAATATATGAGGCCAAAGGCAATGAGAGTGGCAGAGAAAAAAACGTAAGCGTAGGCCCAGATCCGCCAGTCCAGACCACCCTTGAGGAATTCGCCCAGGTCGAACGGGACCTGCTTGTCTTCGCCGCAATCTTCCCGGAGGCGCTCGCTGATCCATCTCTTCTCGTCGTCGCCTAAGAAACTACCGCTAGAAGTGAGAAAGTTTGGAAGAACGATGTAGGAGATAATACCGACGGTGATAGTGAGAAGACCTTCCATGATGAAGAGCCACCGCCAGCCTTTCATATTCGCGACACCGTCCAATTGCACAAGCTGTAAAAGACTGGGTCAGTACTTGGCGCAAGGTTTGCTTTTGAGGCTTCCTTACACCATATGACAAGATACCGTTGAATCCTGCGCCGGTAAAGGCAGCCAAGAAGAAGATGGCTGATTTTTTGCCGAGCTCGTCTGCTGGAAGTTAGCGCGTAATAGCCGATCGCGTGGAAGGACATTGTTCGTACATCGTGTGTACCACGAATTGAGGAGCATAATGCAAGCTGGAAGGAGGCCTGCTTCAAACATACCGAGCATAGCTCGCAGGGCGGTAAGAGTGTGATAGCTGTTGGAGAATCCCATGCACATGGTGACGACGCCCCATCCGACGGCCAAGGTCGAAATGAAGATCCTTGGGGTCATCTTCTGGGTCAGATAGGGGGTCGTCGGTTGAACAAGAATGTAAGGCACAAAATACACGAGATTGGCCACGTTCTGGTGCGGGCGCAAGTTAGCGTACAGACAGGGTAACCAGCAAAATCAGTGCGTACATATCTGTCGCCTGTCAAATTCAGCGTTTCACCCATGCCCGCGACCATGGCCAGGTTCGCCTTGAAGCCCCGTAATGAGAGACTGGAGATTCTGCAACTGACTACTATTATCGTTCTGCTTCACCCCCTCGATATCATCCACAAGCTTTTCCATGGGATGCACAATTTTTTCCATAGGAAATTTATCCACATAGTGGCTCAACAGTTTAGATGCGCACAAGATGACCTTCTGAGCAGTGCCGGAGTGTCCAGGAAGCAGACGGAATTGGTTGGCAGCGAGATCATGAAGAGCACCATCTTCGCTTTTGTTGAATTTGCTGAAAAGCAGCTTCGGCCGCTTATCATATTGAATCGGGACGTAGAGGAAGCGGAGCCAGGCGGCCAACTTGACTGCGATTTTTGGCAGAGCTTCTAAGTCGGATAAATCACGGTTCTTGTGTGCGTAAATCATGAAAATATTTGGGGCATTTTCACGAAATTTGCTCGTCTTTGCGAAGTTTTCGAGAATTTGCCGAAATAGTTCATGTCCAGCTTTGAAGCGCTCGCATGAGTCACTCATATATATATGTAATATATTCACATGTCCGTGTACATACCGGATTAGAGACTGTAATTCATGATTATTTGGGCACGTTGAAGTGAAAAGAAGATGTATTGTGTTAAAACCAAACTCCATGCAATAAGAAGAAGTATGCGCAGGAGATCAAGTCGGTTTATGTATGTGCTGACGACAGCTGCGCCGAAGCCCCATTGGTCTTGTATTGGCGCTTCGCGATACACAAGGAAACCAGTCTGCGCCTAAATGTATTTTGTCGCTCGTAGCTTAGTTAGGTGCAGTTGCACTTCAAGTCTCGATCAGTAGAGCGCTGCCAACGCTGGATGCTGCGGGTCCAGTGGAGGAGCATCGGCGGTTAGAGATTGTCGCAAAGGAACCACTTCGCAAGATATTTTCCCTTTTGGCAGGCTGCGTGCTCTAAAATTAGGAATGGCATCTTTCCTGTCGGTCCGCCAATAATTGTTCGTCGATAACCGCTTTGATCCAGTATATACGCACGGCAGCTTTACAGGCTAAAATGGCTGGCAAGCTGTTCCTGCACTAGCAGTGCATGGGTGAGTCCAATTGTAACCGGAGAGTTAGCTTTGGCTGTGCTTAGGCTCGTATCCAGGGGAAAGGCCGGAAAAGCGACGCAGACCTGAAACCGATAGGTTTCTGTGAATGGTCGTATTTCATTGGGCAGCTCCAAGCGCTGAGGCTTGACTGGAAGCATATCCCAGCTGATCGCGGGCGAATGGCCGCCTTCAACACACTCACTGTCTCACCGTGCACATGCCACAATCTTTAGGGCGGTTATTGGCAGTGATTCATAGGGCGGCACAAAATCCTGGAGGAAAGGCTGTGTGAGTAGGGTTAGTCAAGGAAAGAGGCGATGCATACTCCCTCACAAGTTTTGACAGCTTTTAGTGAAAATAAAGAAAGGCAATGAGTTGGCCTCGTATGAATGCTACCTGCATCATTTTCAGAGATCCGGTCCTATGCCATTGGACAAGTCCAGTTGCAATTATTCGTGGCACTTGACTTGCCCTACCAAAGTGAATAAAGTCGCAGCTGTTTCGGCTTCATGTCACTGCAAGCTGGTAGTGTGAGAGCTGAGGTATTTTCGCTACTCGTGGTCCTGCCTATTCGCTCTGCACCTTCTCCTACGGAGTCAGGGTCTTGGGCGGCTACATATGATAATTCATTGGGGTGCCACCTCGGAGTGGAGCCAGCTTCTACGTAGTACGAGGGTAGGGTACCGCTGAATACCCTTGAAAAGCGACTGCATCAAGTAGACCAAGGCCTCAGCGGGTCAGGCACGGCACGGGCCGTCAAGCAAATATAGTAGCCGGCCAGCTAACCTCCAATAGAATTGGCCCTGTGAGAGAGGAATTCCGAACTGCTCAGCCAGCCACATCACTCCCCAGACGCCGTCCTGCGTCCTGCGTGTGGTTAACACTGGCGGAAAATGAGGAAGGCGAACAAGCCACTAAAATACGAATCAACTTACCCAGATCCACTTAGTGGAGCGTAGTAGAAACAGCCTAGTTATGTGCGCGTCGCCAGAACGAATGGAGCTGACTCCATTGACGGGGGTAATGGCGCGTACCAGGTATTTCCAATGGCCCCAAGTCCAACTGAAACATTTTGAAACTGCATCTGGGGGCTGCAGATTCAGCCTTTCATTTTCCTCATCATATTGAGAGCTTCTGGCAGACATGACTGCAACCTTGCGACCTTGCGCAGTACTTGTTATCTTGTAATAATAACGGAAACTTCAACGTTTTTCTCAGTCAAGTGTTTTCCAGCAAAGGAGTATTTTCAATGGATGCTTCTGAATCTTCCATGGCGCAGGCATCTACGGCCTTTGGTACCCAGTGGCACAATCCCAGCGACATTCTCTCGCTTCTGCTCCTCACTGGTGGTGATGTCGTGCAGAGGGCGATTGCGCAGCAGTTTGGGGTCTCTGTTGGACCGAGAAAATATTGGCGCTTCTATCTGACGCCTGTTGCATTCTCATTTGGATGGGTAGGATACGCTGTTACATCCCTTGGCTCCATCACTGGTGACCACCAGCTGATGCCCCCATCCGAAGACCGCTCCATTGTCATTAACTGCGATACGGGCTATACTCGCGTCAACCGTTCGTGGATTTTAGCTCGAGTGCTGCGCGACCACAAGAAGACCGTTGACAAGGAGAAAATCATGGCCAAGAACGACGTGAGAATCAATTTCCGGATTGGTAGCTTTAACCTCCACCTAGGGCAGACAACGCTCAAGATTGACAAGGTCTGGATAGCCGGGTGTGTCACAATTATCACCCAATTGATTATCGCTATTGTGCCGTGGTTGCTTTACAAGGATTGGGCAGTTTTCCTTATTACAGCGGCTGGCACTTTCTTTGCAATTCTTACAGGCTCCATGCGCCAANGGGGGGGTGAAAAATGGCCTGGACGCAAACTAAATACCACGGAAAAGGCTAAGAACGACGAAAAATCCATGCATAAATCGAATAAGAGCATTACCAAACGAACGAAGGTAGTAGATATTGAGAAAACACAGGCAGAAGGAGCCTCAACAGCTGCAACCCTTGTTTCGACGCCATTAGCTTCTGCAGTGGACAATCAATCAGACATAGGGAAGGTTTCAACGAAACTCAATATCAAATCTAAAGTGGTTTGCTTGTCACAAGGCAACGGGCACAGTATTGCGCTATTGCTAGCTGGAACAGGCACGGCGTGGGATCTTGAGACATTTGCGACGGCGTCATCCCCATCACGGCCTGAAACGCCGTGGGCACTTGGACTTCTTGCCGTGGCGTGGGTTTGCCTACTTATTAGCGTCTCGGGTCTCAAGCAGCACACATGGTATCTTGTCGGGATCGGTGTCCTAGGTATGCTCCAGAATGTATACGCGGCCACCGCGCGCCACGTGCCTGCCCAGTGTGGGACTCCCTATGGAACCTCTCGCCAGGAGACCGACGATTCTTGCAACCAAGATACCAGAGTGGGACGATGATGGATATAAGCAGCACAATCCGGCCCTCTCACCTGATACTGAAGATCAAAAGCTAGGGTACTTTCAACGACTGCTCAAAGAAGGCTTCCTGCCACTAGAGACAATTGGGGTGCGAGGGGCACTCCGAGAGGCCGAGAAGTTGTTCCCTGGAGCTGGGTTTGCTATGATGTCTGAATGGTTTCCTACCTTGAACCGTCGGGTTGATGGCGAACGATACCGCCACGTAAGGGAGAGACGATTTTGGGAGTGGATGAGAGACCATCCAGAAGCAGATGATCGGAGGTAAAGAGAGTGTGCAGTTGGAGCATAGTATATATCCATGCAGGAATTAGTGCAAAAGGGAAGTCGCGAGTAGGTAACCTCGAATTCTTTAAAATTTTCTCTATTGATTTCTTTTCTTTTCTTTCCTTTTTTCTATCTTCTTTAGTTTACTTTTTTGACAAGGGGAAATGCACGCGTAACTTGCCATACACATTGAAAAGCCATACGCGTTGTCAAGGGACGATTCATCAACTGAATCGCTGCGTCTCTCTTTGTTATCAGGTTGTTGGCAGCCAGCATCCGGATTCTTTGTCTTCAAAGAGCGCATTAGAACTGTGCCAAAAAAGGTAGCGTGTAGTGGGTTGTATGATGAACATTCAACGCAACATACAATGTCTACTGCGTAAATGTGCTCACTGGTTTGAAGTTCAATTGTATTTTTAGCTCCTGAACATATTGCACGCACAATTGTCGTTGGACTGATGCAGACGCTAAGCCTGCACTTTGCTGCACCGGAGTGTGGAAACTCACGCAAGCGTTACAACTGTCGTCTGAGCCTGCTACATTCTCTCAGTGTTCTCCTAGCGATCGCTCTTTCATTTTGCAAGGCTTGGCGCGGTTTGACGTACTGGCAGGTGCATTTGCTCCATGGCGTTGGAACCCCGATGCGTCTTGAAGAAAAGCACCAGACGTATGGTTGCCACCGTTGTTCTTTCCAAAGGGCGTTAGGAATTATCTTTCTATTACTGAACACTGAAAAGCTCCGTAGAGCTATATTGTAACGAAAAGGGTAGCTTACCGGCAATGATGCGGAAACGATTGTGTCTGCGGAACAGAGGGAAATACGATCGTCGGGTAATTTGCGCAGGATACAACGCAACGGCGCCATGTTCTCCACTAGCGAGATGGTATACTAGCTTACAAGGTATAGTGGAACGGTATTCTCCCGGGCCAGTAATCATATCAGCTGCTACCAAGCTATCTGTCAAAATCGATACCCGTCAGCGGGACCTCGATGGTGTTGGCGTTCGCCCGCGGCGGCCATCGCGAGCGCGTCACGCCAGCACCTTTTGTCTCCTGGTCTTTCTACGGGGACCAGCGGGAGCCCTGCTGTCGGTGGCGTATATCGCCGAAAACAAAGGAAATAGAAGAACTGTTTCACGAGTAGCGCAAATTACTCGGGCTGGATACTGTACAGAGTGCACCAGGTTTGTACACCCTACGTGGTGTAGGATCTACCGAGGAATTTCCCTATTGCTGTCTCTGGGTCGGCCGGGTACCCCCGGAGTTTCCCCGCAGGTATAGGGTGTCACTGTTACAAGCACAGCTGAGCCTGCAAGAAGCTGCAATCACAAAGCATGCAACATCAAAAATATGATAAAACCATCCGTAGACCCAAAATGACAATAGACACCTTTTCGTTGCTACAAAGCTTTGGCTTGCTATTGTGGCAGCTGGCGGAACGCTGGGGCCAGCAGTTCATCGCTTCCTAATTTAGTGGCATAGAACGCTTGGGCGGGGTTGAGAGCGCGTTACGTACGTTACGCCTACGCTCAGCGAAAACTTTACAACTCATAAAATTCACAAACAGAGGCCAAGCTTTCGTTGGTGGACGTAAGCCACGACGCCTTATTAAATAAGCTTCGCACAATCAGCTTCTTGAGTGACCGCCTCCACCGACGCTTAAGCACAAATGAGGAACAGAGTTTGTAGGTGGAGGAGCAGCAAATGATGTTCTGCCTTGCCTGTATGATCAAAACATTTATTAGTTATTGTATTCTATAATCATGGCTTCCACATCCTAAACAACGCGAGATTCCGCAGCCCGAATCCAAAATGTTGCGTCCTGTGCCTCGGAAAAAACGTTATGCGGCGAACTGATCGAGGAGCATACTAACCTCTGTAGACCCCGTAAGCTGTGAAATCAACAGGGCGTTTTTCTCGTTGCGCCAGACTCGTTGCCGCACCTCATTGGATGAAGGCATGCATGGATGCCTGAATGTTTTGGTACACGCAGCCGTACAAGGCTCCCATTTGCGGGGAAAGAAAACGCATCTGTGACTAACATCTAGCCCTTGCATACTTTTCCTGAGATGGTCAAGCTGCGATATCGATTTAGCTGTCTCCGGGTTCGATACTCACCTTCTATCCATTGGTTCCAATGCCCGACCCAAGCATTTATAACGTCGGTTGGATTTGCGCGATAAGGCCGGAGTACGTTGCTGCGCAGGCTTTCCTGGACGAAAAGCACGATCGGCCCGACCGCGTCAACGCGAACGACAGCAATATATACACCCTTGGCAAACTTGGGAAGCATAACGTCGTTATTGGTACTCTGCCGGATGGCGAATATGGTATTGCTGCTGGGGTAGGCGTAGCAAAGGGCATGCTCAGCAGCTTTCCAAACATCAGAATTGGATTAATGGTTGGCATCGGCGGCGGAGCCCCCAGCTCTAGGAACGACATTAGGCTGGGCGATATTGTCGTCAGTGCGCCTCGAGATGGTCATGGCGGGGTGTTTCAATATGATTTTGGCAAGACAATCCAGGACCAAAAGTTCCAAACAGTTGGCTTTCTAAATCAGCTTCCAGAGCTCCTGCGGGCGGCTCTGACAGATATTCAAGCCGAGTATGAAATGGAAGGTCACCGACTTAAGGAAGCAATCGATACGGCCCTCAAGCAAAGGCCACGACTCCGGCAGAATTATCAGCGGCCAAGTGATAGCAGTGATATGCTATTTAAGAGTGCATTAGTCCATCGAGAGATCGACGGTACCGACTGTGCAACTTATTGCTATGACGGTCCTTCGAGCTTAGTTGAGCGCAGGGAAAGGACCAGCGACGAAGACAACCCCGCTATACATTACGGCACAATTGCTTCCGCCAACCAATTGATGAAAGATGCATTTGTCCGTGATAGACTGGCAGCGGAAGAGAATGTGCTATGCTTTGAGATGGAGGCAGCAGGGCTTATGAACCGCTTCCCTTGCGTTGTGATTCGCGGTATCTGTGACTACGCCGATTCACATAAAAACAAGCAGTGGCAGGGATACGCAGCAATGGCTGCCGCTGCCTTTGCGAAGGATTTTCTTCATCGGATACCAACAACCAAGCTAGAGGCGGAGCGGCAGATTTCCGCTGTGCTAAAATCCAGTTAGTATTCAAGTTCTTAGCTCAAAGCGCATTATACCTTAGGAATGTGGCGACTTATTTTATTCCTAGTTGGCGCAGGTATAAATAGCATTCAATCCACGGCAGCCAAGGTACAAGACAAGATACAAGACCTCCAGTAAGTGTATGTATGCAACTGTACCCTGTGCCCTCAATTGACGATTCATAATAGCGAATCGGTACGCGATGTTCATCAGATGGCGGTCCTCGACCGACTTCCCATTGCAAAAGGGGCCTCGTTTGACTCAAATGCAGATGAGCATAGCTCGATCTGCCTGCCATCAACTCGAGTGGAATTGCTTGAGGAGGTACAGAATTGGGCAGATGATTCCAGTGCTGAAACCATCTTTTGGCTCAATGGCATGGCAGGGACTGGAAAGTCAACCATCTCTCGCACTGTCGCCCAATCATTTGCGAGTAAGGGTCGTCTAGGCGCTAGCTTCTTCTTCAAGAGAGGCGAGGCCGATAGAGGAAACATTGCCAAATTCTTCCCTACACTTGCGGCCGATTTGGTACATAGAATACCTGCCACCGCAAAATACGTTAAGGACGCGCTTGAAGCAGATTCCTTAATCAGCACAAGACAAACACGGGAACAATTTGACCAACTTTTTTTAAAGACGCTTTCACGAATTGGGAATAGAAACACAACACCGTTCCTCTTTATTGTCGATGCGCTAGACGAATGCGAGCGAGACAATGATATCAAGCTGCTTATCCGCCTTTTTTTCAAAGCAAAGACTGAACTCCCAAACCTGATCAAGTTCTTCCTTACGAGTCGACCAGAACTACCTATTCGTCTTGAGTTTGCAATGCAGGGAACGCATAAAGACGTCATCTTGCATGAGATGCCTCAGCCTCAAATAGAGCGTGATATATTCGTCTTTCTTAATCATAGACTTGAAGAGATTCGAATTAATTTTAACGCCTCGGTCGTGGAGAGTCGACAATTAGGCTCAGATTGGGCCAATCAATCTAACGTTCAGTCTCTGGCTGCGATGTCAGTGCCGTTGTTTATTTTTGCAGCCACCTTATGTCTTTTTATCGAAGATCGGAAATATGGGAACCCAGAAAAGCAATTGGCGAGGGTTTTAAGCCATCACAGGAAGAGCCAGCAGGCTAATCTCGGCGATACCTATCTGCTTATCCTTCGCCAACAGATTGCAGGTCTTGGACAAGCAGAAGAAAAGTGCATACTCCAGGAATTTCGTGGAATAGTCGGCCCAATTGTTCTCTTGGCTAGCCCACTATCGACAATGGCACTTTCACAACTGCTCGATATTCCTCAGGGCACTATCGACGATCGCCTAGATCTACTCCACTCCGTACTAAGTGTTCCGAAATCAAGCAGCGCGCCTGTTAGATTGCTACATCTGTCTTTCCGTGACTTCTTAGTCCATCCTGATATTACAGAGGTGAATCCATTCTGGGTAGACGAGAAAGAAACGCACACAGTTCTTGCTGCTCACTGCCTACGTGTATTACGCCGTCTCAAGAAGGATATCTGTGGTCTAGAATCTCCTGGCACACCTTGTTCTAATATTAGCACTGAGAGGATCAACGCCTGTCTGCCCTCTGAGGTACAGTATGCCTGTCTATATTGGGTATATCACTTCGAAAAGGCCGATATATATATATCTGATGGCACGGATGCTCATACATTCTTAACAAAACATTTCTTACATTGGATGGAAGCGCTAGCTCTTATGGGCAGGGCATCTGAGAGCCTTGGTCTTTGTAGAAAATTGCAGTCACGTATTAAGGTAATAAAACCTATATTGCCCTAGCAAGCACACTGACAGTACTATAGGAAAATCACAGCTTAGAAACCTCAAGTTTTATAGAGGATGCTATTCGATTTATACAGGCATATCTGTGGACCATTAGCTTAACTCCGCTTCAGCTGTATTCCTCACTACTTATCTTTACACCCAAACAAAGCAAGATAAGAACTACATTTGAGGATTCTAATGATGCAGCTAGGTGGATTTGGGTGAAACCACAGATAGAAGAGTTCTGGAACAATTGTCTACAGACACTCAACGGCCACCGCGATTGGGTTCAGACTGTGGTATTCTCGCACGACTCGACGCTCGTGGCGTCGGGCTCACACGACAAGGCGGTGCGAATCTGGCGCGTCGACACGGGCGAATGTGTCCAGACATTCGAGGGCCACAGTGACTCGGTTCTGTCCGTGGTCTTCTCGTGCGACTCAAAGCTCGTGGCGTCAGGCTCAGACGACAAGACGGTGCGAATCTGGCGTGTCGACACAGGCGAATGCATACAGACGCTTAGTGGCCACCGCGGCTGGATTCGGTCTGTGGTCTTTTCACGAGACTCAACACTTGTGGCGTCGGGCTCAAATGACAGGACTGTGCGAATCTGGTGTGCCGACACGGGCGAGTGTACGCAGACGCTTAAGGGCTACTGTAGCTCGGTTCTATCTGTAGCCTTTCTGTGTGATTTAACGCTCTTAGTCCCACAGGATAACACGGTGCGAAGTTGGCGCACTGATATAGGTGAGTATGTGCAGACGCTTGAGGGCTATGGCGACGCGGTTCCGTCTGTAGTCTTCTCGCATAATTCAGCGCTTGTGGCGTCAGGTTCACACGATAGTACAGTACGAATCTGGCGCACTGACACCGGCGAATGTACGCATACACTTAAGGGCCACGGCGACTCGGTTCTATCCGTTGTTTTCTCACATGATTCAACATTAATAGCGTCAGGTTCATATGATACTATAGTGCGAATCTGGCGCACTAATACAGGCGAATGTGTGCAGATACTTAAGGGCCATAGTAACTGGGTTTTGTGCGTGGATTTCTCACACGATTCAACGCTTGTGGCATCAGGCTCAGACGATAAAACAGTGCGGATTTGGCGCGCCGACACAGGCAAATGTATATGGACGTTCAACGGGCACTGCGGCTCGGTTCAGTCTGTGGTTTTCTCGCATAATTCGATATTTCTAGTATCGAGCTCAGACGACAAGACGGCGCGAATCTGGCGTGCCGATACAGGCGAGTGTGTGCAAACACTTGAAGGCCACCGCGGCTCGGTTCTGTCTGTGGTCTTCTCATACGACTCAACGCTTATAGCGTCAGGTTCAAATGATAATACAGTGCGAATCTGGCGTACTGATACAAGCGAGTATATAAAGATGCTCGAGGGCCACCGTGACTCAGTTCTGTCCTTGGTCTTCTCGTGTGATTCAATGCTTGTGGCGTCAGGCTCAGAAGATATGACGGTACGAATCTGGTACGCTAATACAGGTGAATGCATAGAGACACTTAGAGGCCACCGCGGCTGTGTTCGGTCCGTGGCTTTCTCGTGCGATTCAATGCTTGTGGCGTCAGGCTCAGACGATAAGACAGTGCGAATCTGGAGTCTCTTTGCGATCAACTCCGTCTATACAAGCAACTTTAAGCGGCCATTTTACGGCCACGAGGGCTCGGTTCGGTCCGTGGCCTTCTCACGTACCTCGACGCTTCTAGTGACGGGTTCAAATGACAACACAGTACGAATCTGGCTCACCGGCACGGGCGAGTGTGTGCAGACGCTCAGGGGCCACAGCGACTGGGTTCGGTCCGTGGTCTTCTCAAGTGACTCGACGTTTGTGGCGTCAGGTTCAGACGACAAGACAGTGCGAATCTGGCGTATCGACACTTGCGAGTGCGTACAGACACTCAGGGGCCATGGAGACTCGGTACGGTCCGTGGTTTTCTTGCGCGGCTCGACGCTCGTGGCATCGAGCTCCGAAGACAAGACAATGCGAATCTGGCGCGCTGACATAGGCGAGTGCGCGCATTCGTATGCATTTGAACATGCTCAAGAACGGCTTGAATATATCGAAAATGGCTCTTCCTTGATCAGTGATCGTGGCATTATTCCTATCAAAGCGGAAAAATTTTTGTCTGCGGAGCCTTCTGGTATTGGGATCAGTGAGGATTGGATTACATGGGATGGAAGAAAAGCTCTCTGGCTTCCAGTTGAATTTCGGCGTTGCAGCTCAGCTGTGTCAGAGTCTACCGTAGCAATTGGGACTAGTTCGGGAAACGTAATCATCATTACGCTATCATCTGATTGCGCTACCTTATTTTAATCATTTGAATAAAATATAAAGTAACATGAGGAACTCTTTAGAGTAGCACAGCGTACCGTGCCGATTGATCTAGTATGGTCTGGTAGTCTTGGTGCCAAATACTGCTACCGGGCGGGAATCTGCTGCGCATCACCCTCTCACTCTTCTAAAGCGAGAGCAACAGCGGCAGCTGCAGCAGCAACAGCATGAAGGCAGCGAGGGCACGGATGATTAGATGAAGACGACGTAAGGAGTACGCAGCCAGCTGATTTCGTGTTTCAACTGTTAACAGTTTCCTGCAAAGATGCCTGGTTCGCTCAGCTGAAGCGGGTCGCGCGACGTCGGAGCGGAGCTCACACAGGTCGCGCGGCGTCGCGCGATTAGCCAGCAGCGCGAAGGATTTCCGCAAGCTCAGGATATTCCCTCTTTAATAATTATATAAAATTAAATATTATAATTTAAGGCTAAGATTAAGGTTTTAAGTTAATATTAATCTTAATATTAAGTTTATTTAAGTTATAAAGTTCTAAAATATATAGTCTTAATTAAAGAGATAACTATTAGATATTATAAACAACTTAATAATTAATATAGATAAATTTAAAGAGTCTAAAGACTTAGGAATTAAATAATAGTAAAGTTTTAATATCTATATTTTATTTGTTATTATTATAAGATAGTTAAATAAAGGTGCGTGTTTAAGTGGGCTGAACGGAAAGGGGGGGTAACCGGTAGGTGGGTGGCTGACGTTAATTAGTACGTGTTTTGCCGCCTTTTGGGGGAGGCACCCGCTATAAGGGTGCACCTAGGCGCTGGGCACACCACAGAATAGCTTTTTCCTCAATCAACACAATCGTCCTATGACTAATAACTGCTCTGCATAACAGCAGGCGCCTCGTCAAGGCCTCCTGGGTCTCTCCTTCGGGCCGCCCTAGGCTGCCTTGTGTCACCTCCCATCCTTTGTAACAGCTGGATGGACGTTCCGAGTGCAATCAACTCAGATAACTATCGAGACTGCTTCATGGCCTAACTATACTATTGAGATAGTAGTTAGCGTGTCAACTCAAATCAGTTACATTGGCGAGATTGATAGAATAGAGTCGATAATTAATCTATAGAAATAGAATTACGTCGACTTCTCGACAGCAGAGCACCACGTCGGCTCGCGTGCAAGATTTGAGATGCTGATACAATCTCTTAGTACATAAATCTGGCCGTAGAGATTGGTCACGTCACAAAACATTTGACAAATGGCCATTTGTCGAGCTTTGTACGGATCACTAGTCCTACTGGGCTGGAGAAAGTATCCCAGCCTATTCATGGCCTCCTCAAGGCATGATTGTTCATACTGAGCGAGCTCAAATAGAGATCGCTTTTTTTCTTCAATATTCACGCAGCTCCTATACTCTGGGAAGTTCACCGAGTTGACATTCTCCTCATCGGCGTCGCGTATGACGGAGCCGTAGTCATTATACATCCTGCATGAGGTCGACAGATGCCGGCATGTTGCTGCGGCCAGATACTTCTCACGCACTGTTTGGAAGCACTCTCTGCCATTAAGACGCGTGCTTAGGAAACAGCTGACGAAGTAAAATGAATAGGGGCAGGACGTGTGGTCGGAGGATGTCGTCCGAACCCAGTTGAAGAAGGTCTTCGTAGTAGAGAAAGTAGCTCCTAGACCATGTTGCCGAAGATTGTTCTGAGTTTCCAGGCGTGCATTATCCTCATTCTGTATCGCGTGGGCGTGTAAAAAGCTTTGTAGCTCGCGTTTTGTGTGTTCTCGGTCCCAAGCGCTTGCAGCCATGACAAAGGGATGTGACAACACGTGCGTAACAAACTTGTAGAGTGGAAGTAATACATTTCCATGTTTGGATATGTATCCAAGTCTGCCACTGCAATTCCCACGAACAAGGGGCAGTGCGGAGATCTGCTCCGAGAACAATTCATCAATCGACTCATGGAGCTGACCTGTACAACCACGAAATGCAGGTTCGGCAATAGCCTCCATGAACGCGTCGGCTTGGTAATTGAGCAGCGATATTACCATCATTTCATAGATGAACGCAGTGGGGGCAAATGTGCGAACGCGATTATTGCAGCTAGTCCAACTCATCGGGATGATGTCGAAGTACTTACCCTGTTCTATGTCCATTCTGGGGAAGATGTCGAGCTGATGCGCACGGAGTAGAGGCCGAAACAATACAGACTCGATCAATGACGCTCTAATCTGCCATTCGGGTAGTTGTGCAAATAGCGGTGTCTCCTGTAAAAGTTTTACATATTCTTGATCTTTGCATGCGCTCATGTTCGTGGCGAGATTCACTCCCACGACACCGACTTCGTGCGGTGAGATTGATTTCTTGAGAGCAGCTAAGACGTAGCAGTCTGTAAGCAGAGCAGACGCATAGCTCACCTTCTCTATCCATATTGGCTCCGGGATAAATTTGGCATGGTGACGACGAATATATGAAACTCCGCGCTCGATGGCTGAGTCCAAAGGTAAGCTGAGCTCCGCCCAGATGGACATCCGCCTTGATTCAGAAAGAATGAGTACTCCATAGGCAGTTTCATCGATAGAAGAGTTCCAAGAACCATCTTCTTGCACTTCCAAAAGCGTGCGCAAACCCACTTGGAAGAGTGTAATATGTATCTTTGTTTGCAATTCCGAACCAAGATAATCGGCCAATCTGCTAAATTCAGCGAGAGCGAGCAAGTCAACCATTACCTCGGTTAAGAGGAGACATGGATAAAGATAACTCGAATTCTAAAAATCTCTGTCAACATTCCTTGCATAACAATTGGGTATGTATAGCGCCTAACACTTACCCACTTGTCCTTGATTTTGCCGTCAGAGTTCCACCAACAATCGCAAAGAAACCGAACTATCTTATGAATCTGTGGAAAATATTGCGTCACATCGGTCTGGCACAGCAGAGCAGATAGAGCGTTGCAATTGGCACTGAAACTTGGATCCCGTTCAAAGGCATATGTTTTGAAATGCCCCTCGGCTTCAAAGCTTTCAATCATCTTGTCCGCACTGACGAAATGACCGAGGGCAACCAGGGTCGTGATGCACTTAGCTGTATCATCAACATCAGCCTCCAGCATCGGGGCTAACACGTATTTGGATTAGCTTATACCATTTAATGCGAAACGCGAGTCTGATAATGTATTCTTACCGAAGCCTATGACGCCGTTGCCATTTACGTATGCATTGAGTATGATCTGTTTTATTCGATCGAATGCACGACACTGAAGGTCAGAGCCAGCAAAACCGGCTCGAGTCAACGTGGAAAGCATCTATCATAACTAGGTCAGCTTCCAAAATAAATTTCGCTCTAGATTCGCTCTGCATGATTTGGCGTACCCAAGTGTATTCGAAATGCATGGAAGGGTAGGCGCTAGGCACACCTCCACTCCCCTTTCCCGCACCTGACGCAAGCACATGTTCAAGATATTTCTCAGCCTCATTGTCCCACATCGAAGAATGCAGAAGACAAGCCGCTGTCGATGAAGGAGAGGCCATCATGGCGCCATGTATTTTATGATGGGCCACTTTATCAAAGTCAATAATGCCTATAAAAGCCTCAAGAGAATGCAGGGCAGTAGATTGTGTTGACCCGTAGAGTAATTCAGGGTTAAAGTGCGACAATTTAGTGGCGCGTATCCTTTCCAATGCGTTTCGACCATCGAACTCGAAGACCAGGGTTTTGTCTTCTTGTTGGAGATACTTCAGCATCGCTGGGACGATGACTTCAAAACCAACATGCGTCGTGGAAGGAACATCCCACGTCTCCAGCTGCAATCGTAAGGAGACAACTCCCCTGCCGATACGGTTTTCGATATCCTCTGGAATATGGGAGCAGTTGAGTGGCTCTGCGGAGTATTTTTTGAGCGATAGGAGGGAAGCGGCGGTATTGAGAATACCATCGACTTGTGATGTCAAACTACGACCCCAGCCACCGTCTGCAGACTGTGTGTCCAGTACGTAGCGGAAACAATCGGGAAACAGCCATTTTTTCTCGTTTTTGACGACTTTGTATACCAGGGACACCCATGCAGTGTCATAGATGGCGCAGCTCATGGAGCCAGATCCATACTGACTGTCAAAGCCGTCCCATGCTCGTTGAATGAGACTGAGAGCCTCACCACGTAGCTGTTCATCATTACTCATCTTGGCGCCGTTCAAATGTACGCCGTTGTCATCAGGTAACTTGAAAAATAGATAGAGGTCATCAAGTGGCCAAAGATGGTCTATATACTCGACTACATGCCCTTGTGGCCATAGAGTCACCGTGTACATATGTATGCATGTATTATCTAATCATTTTGTGACGTATTGTCATTGCGGCCAGCATCTGTAATAGATCAACTTCAAAACTCGTACTCTAGAGCCCGCGATTGTGCTTATCATGCGTGTTCTCTGCATAGTACAATATCAGGGTCATCTAAAAGAGGGAAACTGCCGAAAAATGAGAAAGAGAAAACGAGGACGAAAACGAGGGCGAGGACGAGGATGAGACGAAAGCGAATAGTGAAGGTTTAACGCCAAAAGAGTTCAAGTTTCTCAGTTTGGCGGCAGGTTTCAGTTTCCTCGTGTTTTAAATGCATCTTTAGCGCAGGGATACGTGGCAGTGAGCTCACCGCTAGTATTTGCGTTGAACCGGAAGATAACCAGGTGACGGAGACGTGCATTTCTTTTATTTTGTACAACTGCTGACTACTGCAGTACCAACACCATTCGTGGCTACTAAGCGAATTCGTCACCCGCATAGGCCGCCAGATTCCAACTGATGCTAAAACATCGAATAATTGCGTAACATATACAACTACAGCGTCGTAACCATGATGTTAACAGCAGACAGGTGCAACACTAAAACCCAGCATAGCAGGCAACTTTTCTTCAAGCGTTATGTAATACAAGAATGTATACGCATTTATTCCAACAAGTCTATATGACGTATGTATATGACTAGAAAGATTGCGAGTCGTATAATAATGACACATCTATAAACTGCTTATCAACCCAAGTTCAGATGCCATACATAGGCTGCACACTTAATTCGTAGTCGCATGCTGCCTCTGTGTGCGCGAGTTTATGGGTCCCAATGCGTAACGAAATCATACTGGGTCCTTGCTTTTGCAGGTGTTACTTTTTCCTAACACCGGTCTAGTCTGTGCTGACGAGGAGCCAATCACATGCAGGAGCGAACTTCCGAAGTCATTGCAACGTAACTATGTACTGTCGCAATATCTCACCGCTGCTTAACACGCTTGCGAGCTCTGAATTTTGTAGAAGATAACCCCCAGCTCCTTAAAGTTTAGATACTTGCCCTATATTTTACCCTAAATATCTTCTTCCTTTAGAAGGGCTTGGTATGGTTTAGGTCCTATGTAGGTGGATTATTGCGGGCATGTGTCGGTTGCCACGTATATGCTACGTTACACTATGGACGATTTCACCATATTTGAATAGACTACTATCAATATTTAGGCTTACACACTATAAAAGGAAAACTACGCTATTTATGCGCCGGCATATGTTGCTGAGAAAACAAATTCGTTAACTCACCACTCCGATCATAAGGCTAAGTCTTGCGTGTTCATTACCTGACTGAGACTAGCTGGCCGCTAATTACCCCCCCCCCTGTGTTTCACATGGGAACAGCACACCGAGTGCTCCCCGTTTGCTGGATCGGCATTCCTATGTGGCATGAAATTGCCGGTACCTGGCATTTTGTCCCGGCCTGCTGCCGTGGCTGGCAGAGCTGCATGCAGGTTCTGAGCCATCAGGTGACGTCCCAAGAATCTGGTCGTGAGCTAGACAAACGAGACTCCGACTCAACTAAGCTGCGTCATAAATCTTGGTGCAGGGATCGTCGACCTGTAGGTACGAGTGGCGGAGCATAAGGTTCTACAAACTCCGCTGGCCACCATTATTCCATCCTACTTGACCGTAGATTTGTCCCTTGCTGGCTCGTAGTAGAATCAGACTGAATTTAGCCGACTACGGCCAGTACTTCTCTCCCACCATCTTTTATGCGGGACAGATTGAGCGCCCTTCCGAAAATCATGGAGGCCGATAAAGTCATCGATCTCTAAGCTCTGGCTCAGGCCGCTTGTTGTGAGGTGGTCGCGGAGCCTAGTCTAGATAGAAATCCATAGCTCCGTGTAACGGGCTGAGCCTGGAAGGAGCTCGGTCGGCACTCTCGCCGTGATCCCAGCCATCGTGGCCGGGGTCCGCCAGCAAGCGAGATTGCGTCGGACGAGCTCAGGAGCGGAGCTCCCCGAGCTCTCCTTTCTCCNTTTTCTTCTTCTTCTTTAGCTTTACGATACTCGTAGTAGTTGCCTAGTTAGGTTGTCAATACACTTAGCTTGGACCGTTACACCCTAACCCTCTCAGCATCATCTATATATAGCTACGAAGAAGATGCATTAAAAGGTTTTTATATCGTTTTTAACTCTCAAGTCCGCTGTGACTGATATGGCCTGCGATCAAGTATAGTGTGGTGAACCCGACGAGGTCAACATAGACTTGTATTCGGAGATTCAGATGGAATGCTGCCTCCCATGCAAAGCCATTTCAGTTCATGGATCATGGAGCATGTGTCCCAATTTGATCTGATTTTTTGGAGAAATGGAGAATGGGATGAGTCCCTTTAGGGCTATATTTGGACACTTTTCTATAATCAATTGTAGTCTGGCATATCCACGGCGGCAATAAACAGAAAGGGCTATGCTTTCTCTCTAGAGTTCATCGGATCTAATCAAGGGCCGGCGCTCATCATCGAGACTCACATGCCCATCCGCCACTCTGCTGATGGAGAGGAACAGCATCACGCCTTGTCCGATCGCCAGGATCGCATTATTCACACAAGCCCATCCCACCCAAGGGTACCATCCAAGCAGCAGGGCTGGCTGTGGTCCGAGCTCCCACATATTCGGGGGGAGAATCAGCCTGAACGGCCACACGATGGCAAGAATAAGGTAAGTGAAGGATTGAGCACCCAGTGTCCAGTGGCTGCAACCCATTAGCTGATCCGGCATGGCACAAGCTTGAATGATGACAGCGACAGCGGCGATGAGGGTGAAGATAGGATTGATGACGCCCGCGTTGATGTTACGTATGATGTTGAAGACTATATCGTCTGCTCGACCTCCTATCGGAATGGAGAGGAGGAACAAAACGGCATGTAGGATCCAAAGAAGTACTGCCACCGTTTTAGCACGGATAGCAGGAGCAGGATTACTTTCTGACGTAGGTAAATAGATGGCAACTGCAAAGCTTTTTGGTCGAGGTGGTCAGTAGATGATGACTAGTAGTCGTTGACAGTAGCACAACGTACAGAAGCAGCGAGCAAATCCACTGAGTCAAGATCTGGGTAAGGTTGAGCCAATCGCGCAGCGAGGGAGGTGTATCGATAGGAATGCCATATATCATATCTGGAGCCGATTTGAAGAGATAGTACATGGTTCCCGCCTGTACTTGAGCTACCAGCGTATTCATCAGGATACTGGACAGCGAAAGGCCGAGGGAGGAGCCTGCCGTGAGCAGCCGGTGATACTGGGGGATGTGAGAGGCGAGCGTCATTCCTATGAGCATTCTGCACCGCACACATTGCGCATTAGTACGCCGAGCGTAATTTTCGAGGACTGTTGCACCAACTCACACGCTCAGCAGAGATAAGAGCACCACCATGACGCAGGAAGAGATATGGGGAGGGAGGGAGAGGGAGATGGGTCCTGGCAATGCCAAGTACAGAGGGATATGATGGCGCGACGATGTACCGATGGCAACGAATTATGTTGGATGAAGGAAAGGAGCGATTCAATGCAAGCTTGATGAAAGGTTGCCCATTTTGATGGCAAACACAGTTTACATATGTTGTCGTCAGTGGCGAGCGGGGAGCCACGGAGTGCCCGTGCCACGCACCCAACCACACCACCATCTGGTGTGGTTCGGTGCGTGGCACGAGTAGCGCTAGCGCACACAAAAGATGGAAGGCTGGATTACGGATGCGACAACGCTCCCATGTTTTGGCCAAGCGTCCAAAGAATAGCACATCCCGACCTCGCTCTTTTTTCTTTCTTAGTATCGCGCTGTTCAGAGAGGGTTGCCAACGTGCGCTAATATCATGCTGTACGCCGCTTTGTGAAGTTGTCGCTGGGCAGACATGCCAGCTTTGCTCCTTCCCATTCTGGTTGTATGCAGCGCAAGATGGGTCACCAGCTCTGTAATGTATTATATTATTTTAATTAACAGTGGCTTTCCGTAGCTGCGATATCTCTGCTCAAGATTGGTCTGTTGCCACTCATACCCACATATATTTTGATTGGGTGGCTGAAAGAGTAAGGCTGGCGTGCCAGGAAAAGGCGGCTGCCTCGGGCAACCAAGGTGACTGCATTTGACCGTGTCCAAAGACAGACAGTCTCTGCATGCCGCAGGGGAGTTTACAAGGTTCAAGATGGAGCGATTATTGCAGCTGTCCCGGGCGCTAAGCTGCAGGGCGACTCGCATCATGTATGCTGGAAAAATAAATCCCTCGTAGCAGCACAGGTGGCCGGATCTGTTTCCGTCCGTAACCGAGGGCGCATCTGCACCTCTCCACGTCCTTTCAGCATGCCAAGGCCAATGCTGCCCCCTAGCTTGGTCCTACCCTTGTTCAGTCGGCCACCCCAGCCTAGATCTGGTATTGGAGGGTCAGAGGGTGTCGCGTCGCGCTGCTACTTTGGGCTCGAAAAGGAAGCTCATTAGGCACGGCAACGGATATTGATATCGATGCAGGCAGGGTGGGCTTCCAGGCAAGACGAGATGAGGTTGCGTGCATGAGCCGAGGCTTCGTAGGGGCAGCCCTGCGCCAGAACGTTTCAGGTCTCGCCATGGGGTTGATGGGGGTTACCAGATGTAAGGTAATGTGGCTTGCCAGCTCAATAGTGGCCAGACATCCACGCCCTGCAGCTCTAGACCGTCGCAGAATGCGGGAAAAACAACCAGGACACGACGTGGTAGCGGATGAGATGCAACGGTCCATAGCGGGTAAATAATTGATCACAAACCTCTTTGCTGCCAGTAGTAGTCACGAGTGAGGTCTTGATAATAATCGAACAAGTCATTGACTCTATTGTGTTATTACGCATCCTTGCGCTGGTGGATCGCCGCAGTGGACCACCTGGTGGTTTACCGCTGTGGACCAGTCGAGAGCTGCCAGAGAAGCAGGCTTTTGTGGTGCTGTGGCCTGGCCGAGATTTGCATGGGGATGAGAGACAGCAGTGAGCAGCGAGTGACGGATGAGTTAGCAGGAAAGGTTACAGCGGTGAAGTAAAAGTAGATGAGTGAATTTTCGGGTGGCCAACGAGATCCACAGACCGAGCTTGATGATACCGAGTATCGTGGTTTTTTGGAGCATTGTTGCTGGGGATGCTTGTCACTGTGAGGCTCTTGACGACGGCGTCGCATTCGAGCAGCTCCGACCAGGCGGGGAGCTGGTGCCGAGAGCCCATGAGCACATTGGACGGGTCGCGGTGTCAAACACACAGTGACGTCGAGGATTGTGTGGCGCGAGCTCCAGCCAGGGGTGGTAGTGGCGGCCGTGGTGGTGTGATGGTGGTGTGGTGGTGGGATNGTGGGTTGGTACAGCATGGGTTGGCCCTGCAGCCCCGAGGCAATCGAGCCTAGAAACCCGGCCTGGCGGGCTTTCCTTGGTTGCTTGGGAGGGCGGTTCGGGGGTAAGC
>JANAKD010000489.1:0-17978 GCA_027627215.1 Lecanicillium saksenae | reverse complement strand
CTGGTTCCACCGCCAAGCCGACAAAGGGGTCGTCGTCTGCCCCGGCGTCTCGCGCCGGATCCAAGTCTTGGCTGGCCGCTATCTTGCTTGCTGTCATGTATAATACGTTCTAACGGTTAATTCCCCCCCTGTGCTTTTGCGATACGATTTACTTGTCAACCACGTCACATATATATATATCCACATATATCCATATATATACTATGTAGCTTTATACCATGCATCCTTATATATTTTGCTTTTGCCTAATGAAACCACATTTCGTGTCACTTGACTTCATCCTCCTCTTTCTATTCTTCGTCGCTGTCTTCGTCACTGTCTTCGTCACTGTCTTCGTCGCTGTCGTCGTCGCTGTCGTCGTCGCTATATTCACATTTCTCCAACTCGTCTACAGCATCGTCATCATGCAATTCTTGTGCCATTTGCAGTGCTGTTTTGCCATCAATGCTCTGTACCGCTGCGAGTGCAAACTTGTCTGGCGCCGCCTTTAGTAAGGCCTTCAAGGTTGCAATGTGCGACTTCTCCCGTCGCCTCTCCGCGTTGAACTGGACCACGCAGTGCAGGGCCCCCCACCCCCATGGCTGGTGACATATTGTCAACATACAGTTCAGCACATCTGGGTCTCTGCCATCACATAGCACCCGTACCAGGGGCTCGTTGTTGTAGGCAATGGCGAGGTGAAGGGGAAACTGGTACGTGCCGTCGTACCAGCAAAGCTCCACTAGGTCCGCGCCGCGATCGAGCAGGGCCTGCACAAAGTCCAGACCCTCCTCCTTGGCTGTGCTCGACTTGCTCAGGCAGTGAATTTGGCAGGCCTGGTACAGCGGCGTCATCTCCCGCTCCAGCCGCACGTTGATGTGCTGCCGTGGCAGCCGCTTCAGCAGGTAGGTGGCCGCGTCGTACCGTTCCATGTCGATGGCGTTGCTTAGGGCTTTGAGATACGTCTTCGAGGGTACCTCCTCCTCTTTCTTTTTCTTCTTCTTCTTCTTTTTCTCCTTCCTCTCCTTCTTTTCCTCCTTCTTCCCATCCTCCTTCCTCTCCTCGCCCTCTTTCTTCTTCTCTTCCTCTTTCTTCTCCCCTTCCTCTTTCTTCTCCTCCTCCCTCTTCTTCTGTCCCCCATCCTCCTCCTCCGAGCTGGATGGGTGAGGGAGAGCGCGCCTGCAGAGGTTGCATGTGTCGATGTGTTTGCGCAGCAGAACTGTGCAGCCCAGCGTCGCCAGCAGCACCAGCATGCTCGTCACGCCGTCCAGGCATATGATTTCGACGCTCGTGGAAGCCTGCAGCCGTTGTATCTGTAATTGGATGAATTTTTGGGCCTGGTCCTCCCGGCTCCTGCTGCAACTCTCCATAAACTCGGGGAGCTGAACTTCCTCTGCCAGCTCGCCGCACATGCGCGCGTGGCGTAGCCAGAACTCGCAGGCGTAGTTCACGAGGTGCACGTCGTCGGCACCTCTCAGTTTGCACTTTTGCAGGACGAGCCCGCAGATCTTGAACATGTGTAGGTGGCAGCGCTGCTCAAGCTGGAGCCGAGACTCAATTCTCAACTCCTGGAGACCCTTGTCGCTGCGGAGGAACGTCTCGGTCGAGCGGTGGAGGAACGAGACGGTGTGCTGAATCTGCGCGCTTTTGGCAGCCTCCTGCGCGCTTTTGGCAGCCTTCTGCGCGTTCATGGCCCACCGCGATGTCTTTGTCCAGGTGACAATCTCCAAGAGACCACCGGTGGCGAGCGAGAGGAACTCCGGGAACGCGGCGGCAGAGTAGCCGTGGTCCGACTTCTCCCAAGCGACCATGCTTTCGTGTTTAAACTCTTCCTTGGCAGCAAACGCATACGCGTGCCGGAACTCGTCCACCGTCAGCCGCCGAAAGGAACCGAGGGCGATTTGCAGGAGGTGCATGTGGCCGCCGTCGCTGAGGCACGCCTGGGAGGAGCGCAGGGCACTGCAGTACAGGTCCTCGTGGTCTTGAATCACTTTTGATGCCGTCTTTCTCAGTTCAGCTCGGCTAAGGCTTCTTTTGTGGACCAACTCCTTGCAAATCTCGCGCGCCCAGTGAAAGTTGTGCGCGCCAGAGTGGCTCAGTTGAAAAAGTGCATCCATCACCTTGTCGGGATCTGGAATGGACTGCAGCTTGCCACGGATAAAGGGCCCAATTTCTTGGTCCATATACGGCTGTAGATGGATTGTGGTCGACGGAGGCTCGTCGCCATAGTAGTCCGGCAGATGTCGACGGGATACACAGATCCTGAGGTCCGTCTTGGACTCTAACATGCCCGCCAGTATCTGTAGTATCTTGAGAGGCTTTTTGTCGTCATTAGAAGCTTCGTGGATGTCGTCAATGGCATCTACAAAGATAAAAGCCGTTCTGTCGACAAGAAGGCGCGTAATAATGTCTTGGAGTTGGCGGCAGGATGAAAGGTCGACCACCCATTGCTTCTCTGCGATGTCACGACTCCAACGCCGAATATCTTCCAACGGCTTATCCTTGTACGGCAGAGCGTCAAGAAGCTGGCCAAGAAGGTCGCGCAAAAAGTCGCGTGCCGCATCTTCTGAGACGCCACCGAAGAAGTGGTAGAGCGTAGTCACCTTGTCATTTTTAGAAGCATCGACGGCCATCCTCATCATGCAAGACTTTCCTGTAAATGCCTTTCCTTTGATGGTGAGCAAGGCCTGCGACGCCTCTTGCGCCCTGGTCAGGTCAAGACACTGCCATTGCTTATAAGCCTCTTGGCGAAACAGCCAATTTGCAGAGTCAAAAGACTTGATGTTGCTAAACTTTTCCTCCGACGCGGAGGACCGTAGAAAATTCCGGCAAACTGAACAGTACAAGTATGAGCCCTTGTTTGCAGAGTTGGCCTCACATCTCACTTACCTCGTAGGTGCCGATCGTCGGGGGACAGGCCATCAAAGGCCGCCGCATCTTGAGACTTGTGTTAGCTTCCCACGCCACGTATAAACATCATCCGCAGTTCAGCGTAGCCGCGATGTAGGGTTCATCTCGTGTACTTTGAACAAGTGGCGTTGACGGCATCGCACTGTGTACCTTGAGAATAGTTGTTGTTTACGATGGTAATGGATTTATGCGTTGCCTCTGCCTGAGCGCCTTGACCATCATCAAGAGAAGTTTGGGCCATTTGTACTGTGTAACAGCATCATAGGTTAGACATTCAGCTATGAAATAGCATAGATGGGAACGGTCATTAAAACAAGATCTTGCTTGGGCTGCGGAGGCGTACTAATTATATTGTTGCCGATATTCTGCGTTCCTGTCCCATTATTCTGATTGCCGCCGTTATTGTTGTATTGGTTCCCGGATGCAGCGTTGGTATTCTGCGGGCCACTGCCATGAGATGCATATTGCATTGCGTCCTTGCGCAGTGCCGGGTCCATTCTGTTCGCTTGCTGGATTGATTTGCCATATTCTCCTTCCGATGAGGGGGCGTCAGCAAGTCGGCTGAGTGTTGGAGGAAGCGGGCATGGTGAACATACACGTGACCTAACACCTCAGTAGAATTGACGTTGGTAGTTGATAAAATATTTAAAAGTAGCTGCAAGAATGATAAGTTCCTAAGCATTATTGAAAAACTGATGATATTATTACTGCAATGCATTTAACAGAAAAAGATAGCCCACTATGTACCAAAACGATACCTATTATGACGAAATTGAACGAATACGTTTGGTAATCATTATACAGTAGTAGTGAGAGTCATGACTCTGAACTCAAAGGCACAAATTTATAGGTATACTATTGCTTCGTAAATATTCCTATATAATGGTAGCCTTGTGCCTGCCTGCTGCCTGGCAGGTCGGTACCAAAAAAGCGGCCGGTCTGGGTAGACACACAGCGTGAAGACTTGCCTGTGTTATTTCTGTTATTTCTGCCATCTTTTATTTGTACTATTTATATTATTCATGTTATTCGTGCTGTTTATCTTGTTTATGCTGTTTGTGTTGTTTGTTACAAGGTACCGTACCTGTGTGTGGCGTTCTGCCTGCCCGCCTGCTGCCTGCCTGGGCAAGCAAACAGAGCCACTGTGGGCGCAAACACAGCCAAAAGACCGCGTCAGGCCAGCCCGTCATCCGCCATCCTTCTCTCTCTCTCTGATGGGCCGGCTTTTAGCCTCGCACTTAATCCATCTCTTGTCAAACGGCTCTGCAAAAAAATTTGGATAAGTCCTTGTCTCTTCTAGAGTCAGACCAGCGTCTTCCATCCTTACTATCCTTAATTCTTATTCTTTATGCATTCATTCGTTTACGCCCAACTACCTTTTTCATCGTTTCTTGCACCCTTTGCACCATCGCGGCCGGACGTCTTTGTTCTTGGCCCGAGAACCGGACCCAACTCGCCTTGTCTTGTGACCACGCGCCCAACGACCATCCTCGAATCCTTCTCGACGTCGCCCGTCGCCAGCGCCTGGCCATATCATTTCTGCTGCGGTATGCTGGCTTGCAGACCAAGATTATCGATGAAAGGTCGGTCATGGAAGCCAACCAGGTATGCTGGTTCCGTGCCCGATTCGTTGAAGTGTTGCACACTCGACCATGCGGGCACAGCGAAGGTATCCCGACCGCGCCAGTGGAAGACCAGCTTCTCGCCATTCGGGGGGATAACAATAGTATGACCCTGCCCACCATAACAGTGGTACAAGAAAGAGCTCACCTCTTGCGAAGGCTGCGAGCTTGATGATGGACTGACGCGCTCAGCCTGCACGCCAATGGTAGTGGAGAGAGGCCGACCGCGAGAGTCCTTGTAGTGAAAAACTGAGTGGAGATCAGTTGTTTCATCCAAAGCGTCTTGCGTCTTTTGCCAAGGGTGGCGCCAGTTCGCGCTTGTATCTTGTCTGTGTCAAGTCAGCCAATCTGTCTAGGGCTCGTCGAGGTACGGTTGAGACTTACACGCTCGGATAGCGATCGTGCCCGTAGTTTTCTGCAAAGTTGACACGGGCGTACGTGAACAGTGGCAGATTCAAGACGTCGAGCCAGACGACAGGCTCGGTACTCTCATTACCATGATCGTGCCAATGCCATGTTGGAGTGACTACGACGTCGCCGCGCATGAGCGGCATCTTTTTGCCCTCAACAGCAGTAAAGCCATTACCATCAATGATGAAGCGGGCGGCATAGGCAATGTGGCGATGCGCTGGTGCGACTTCACCTGGATTCACCAGCTGGAGACCAGCGTAGATTGTGTCAGTGGTGTGTGGAGCCTCTGTAATTTCTGATAAGCACGTTGTCAAGACCGCCCTTGAAGCATGAAAATATATACGTACTCATTGCTGGGTTAACGAGCATCAATACTCTTCTTTCAGCCATTTGTTCTGTGACAAGGTTGCCCGCCTTCGACAGGTAGGGTAGACAGTCGCTGTATCGCCACAGGTATGGCTGGCAGGCTGGATTTGGAGATGGCGGCACCATAGCGCTCATTCGAGTCCATAGTGGCTCCATGTGCATCTTAGGCAGCGACTGAAGATATTCATCCATGGAGGAGTCCGATTCTTCGGTAGCCATGCTTAGACCCATGGCGCCGAAAGAATTTGGTGAAATTGTGTTCAAAACAAGAGTGCTTCTGGCCATCAGTTCTTAGAGAACATAATCATGAATGCGAGAGGTCCAGAGGAACCATACACGCGTTGTCCCGGTTATAAGTAGATTGCTCTTGCGTAATCTGGGCGAAGGATAGCGTCGCGGGGTACCTCGTGGCCGGACCGATCTGGATCTCGTGGAGTAGCGAATGCCACCACTTCCGTTCCGGCCGGGTCGCATTCTGATTGGCCAGTTGGTTCCGCACCTCGGCATCGGCGACGACTCTGGGGTGCAACCCTGTGTATACCCGGTATGCTGTCCTGCCAGAAAAATTCAATTGGTATTAAAGCGAGTGTTATTTCCGAATGATATCATTGAACGATACTGTTCCGCTCAGTTCTATGTCCAAAGGCATCTTTTCGTGACAGCAACATGGCATCTTGGTCCCGACTAGTCCGTTTTCAGGCTGCGGATGGCACCGAGAAATTCGGCGATTTACTGGTAAAAGATGAAAAAGACTTGGAATTAAAATTGCAAAGCAGACAGTTGTTTGCGATCGAGCTAGACGGCCATGGCCCATTTGAGCCCCTTGTTCGAGGTAGCACAATTGCAGTCAGCAAATTGCTCCCAGTGCTGTGCAAGCAGGATGTCCCCATCATAAGATGCATTGGGCTGAACTACATGAAGCACAGTACGTACACCCCCTTCCCACGTTCAAACATTATTTTAACATAAGACGCAGTCCAAGAAGGTGGCCGGAAGCCTCCCCCGTATCCTTCTGTATTCATTAAGCCCAACACCTGTTTAGCAAGCTTCTCCGATGACATCCCAATCCCTGAAATCGCCCAAGAGGGGACTCTGGATTACGAAGGAGAATTGGTATGAGAATGTCCCGACTTATTTCTGTATGATTCTAACTATGAAAGGCTATTGTGATAGGGAAAGAGGGCCGGAACATCGAGAAAGAGGCTGCTTTGGATCACGTTGCTGGCTATTGCACGTCGAATGATGTATCGAATAGAAGCTGGCAAAGAGATCCCGCCAAAGCTGGTGTCGTGCCACAGTGGTGCTTCAGCAAAGGTTTTGATAAGTTTGCCCCTCTGGGACCGATGATTGTTAGCCCATCCGTGGTTGGGGACGCGTCAGGTCTGCATCTGCAGACCCTTGTCAACGGCGAGGAGCGACAGAACAGCCCCACGAATGACCTTCTCTTCGGCGTTAAAGAGCTCGTTTCTTTTTGCAGTCAGGGTACTACACTTGAAGTAGGCACAGTTATTCTTACTGGTACTCCTTCTGGAGTCGCCATGGGGATGAAGGAGCCGAAGTATTTAAAGGATGGCGATGAGGTGGAAGTCAGGATCAGTCATCTTGGAAGTGTAAGAAACAGAATGGTATTTGAAAAATAGATATGTAATTTGCTAGCAAATTATATGCTTTCATCCAGTTAAAAAATTCCAAGAGGTAACCTCATTCAACCAAGAGTAGTTCTCAACTTCCGCGTCAAAATTGATATCGTCAAAATTGAGATTCAGGTCGAATCCATCTAAAGCTTTCTGGTTGCTGTTGTTGGAGGGGAAATTGTAGTTGATTTTCACATTTTCCGTCAATTGTTGCTCTGGTGCTCCGAAACTTGATTGTGGGGTACCAAATATCGCTGAGAGGATCTTTGTTGACAAAATTCGAAGTGCAGTGACGCATTTTTGTGCTGATTGGCTGACATGCTGAAGAGTTTCAAAAACATGAATTGCCTGTTCCCATGATTGATTGATCTCTTCAGCAGGAAAAACGTCAGGTCGAAGCTTGGCGGCGATCAGCACTGTGGACGCGGAGAAGAGATAGTACAGGCGATACCACCATGCTGGCAAAAGTCCAACTGTGCCATCTGAGACTTGATGATCAAAGAAAATCTTGATAGTTGCTCGCGCAGTAGCCACGCATTCAAGTGCACACTGCTTATGCAATCTGTTGGCAAGTCGCTCTGTGTCGGACTCAGCCGTCCCATTTGGTAGGCACACCAAGCTAAGAATCGGGCGAAGCAGAAGAATCCTGGCATGCAAGAAGCGCAACCGAAGGATGATGCTCGGCCTGGCGGCAATAGTTCCGAGAGAATGTTTCTGTAGCTGTGGTGGAAGGCTATGCTCCCACTCTGCCATGTCGCCATCGATTTGAACAATGTTGGCCAGATCACTCACGGCTCTTTGGCTAGGCTTCATGCGCTTTGTTCGTGCGGTTGGCGTGGAATATAAAATTTCGACCAATTTATGGGTAATTTCGTAAAGTTCAGCCGACTTGACGAAAAACGCGACGTCTGTTGAATCCTCCGGGATCAGTGACTCGTCTTCCACGATAGCAGGCAGAGCAACAGAGCTCGCAAGCTCCGTGGATATCATTGCTGGGCGACCATGAGTAAGTGCAACCATTCTACGGCATAGTCAGTACACCAAAGTGGCAAAATTAAATGTGGAAATTCCTTACCTATCCATCAAAACACAGCCGTGCCATAGTTTCCGGTCAAGCTCCTTTTCCGTGGTGGATGATTTCCCAGCAGAAGTTTCGGGCAGATGCAGGCCGAGACTCTGGGCCGTCCTGACGGCCAAACCTACAACCATCCAAGTTTGATGTGGTGAGTTCGTCGACTGTAAATATTGACTTGTAATCAACAGATACTGGACCGTCTCCAGACTACCAGGATCCCATACCGTGACATCAACGAGATCCTGCGCGCGCTGAAAGTAGTCTTGGCTGGTATCATTCCGAACAGTAGCGTCTTGTCCCTCATGAAGCTGGGTCGATAATGCAAAAACAATATTCAACGAAGCCATGAAGACAGATTCATCCGTATTTAGAGGTTGGCCAGCAAATAATCGAGAATATCGGTCCTGCCAGTCCTTCTTATCCAGAAACGGGTAGAGTGGGTCAATGTACAGCCAATATGTACGCATCAACTCATCAGCGAGTCTTCGCGTGGGCAATAGAAGGTTCTTGAGGTCGAACCGACGCCGGTTAGTATGACTTGCCTGGACGCTTCTTGGCCCCGCGCTTCCAGCAGGATGACTATTTGGTGAATGGCCCAGCCGAGCATCAACAGCCGCTTTAATTTGGGCAGTAAACGAACCAGCGCTGCTGCTGCCGAAAAATTCTGTAGTTGTCTCATCACCAATTGCTGTCATGGAGTCGACAGTATGCGGATTTCTCAACTCTCCTGGCCTTGGCGACGATTGTGGCTGCGAGAAGCCTGGACTTGCCGAAGCTGGCTTAGCAGCGATTGGCCTATGAGCGGGATACAAAGGTGGCTGCCATGCGCTGCTTTGCGGTGCACTGGGATACAATGTAGACTGTCTGTTATCGCCATTGGCGAATTTTTGATGGATTGTCTGCGATGGGCCATTTCCGCTGCTCGGCGGGGAGAGATTTGAGCCAGCACCGTAGTGACACTTGTCACGTTGATCTAGCTTTCGTGAGCAATTCCCACAGGCTGTCTCGAAATCAGCATTTGAAAACCATGAGAAAATTTGACTGAATATTTTATGAGACTGCCACATACCAGGTCGCGCACCATCGCATTTGACTTTGCGAGTTCTGCAGCGATCGCAAGCGACATCAATCTTGAGTCGCTTTCTGCGACGGACGAGGGGTACCGCCGGTAACAGTTGGCCGTCGCTAGATGGTATTTGTGCCGACATGATAGCGACAAGGCTGCGGTACGTCCAAATGAGCAGGTACACTCATATATCAAAGCGATTAGGGAATCGCCACTCCGTCTGGGGGATGGTGGTTGATGCAGAAGCCTATCAGCGCGGCACCCGGGGTGTGGGTGAGATGGAGGTGGATGGCTCCACTGAATTAGCATGGAGTACGACAGCCAGATCCAACGAGTCAATCTCTGGTTGCAGAGGCTTTAGAGGTTGATGAGTTGCGGTTTCGATGATTGAAAACTATTGATTGACGTCGTTTCATAACTAAGAGTATCAGGACGACACAACAGTCAAGATACTGATGCTGAGAAAAGTCTATCCTGCCGCGAGAATGCGGCAACGTTCCGTGTCGCAGCCCCAGTTTGGCTGCTACCAGATGTGACGCTCCCGGATCTAAACTTAACTGGCCAACGAGTACATTGCGCCGCAGGATTATACAGCATAGGCAACACCCGCACTGCGATATTGACTCGCTATCGAGTTTACGTCGATTAGGCTTTGACTGAATTTATTCGCGTATCAGTACAGCGAACTCATCTATCATGGCAGGGCTGCATTGCGCGACAGGACGCGACAGAGACCAACCATTAGCGGGTGGTGAAACGTGAACATATTAATTGGTAAACGGCCTTGATTGCGTAAATAGAAAGACTTTGCATGAAGATCAGCGAAAAGACACTGAACCACGATGCATGAACCACAGATGAATCTAGCCCCCAATCGGCGCAAGCAAAGACTGGCTGATCGCAACCCACTCGCAGTGCTAATATTTTGCCTAACAAAGCCAAGCACAGCTTTTCAATGCCTGCCAAGCAGCCAAATTCTCAAAATTTCCATCTACAAAATCAATGTTGTAGCAACAGATGAAGATGCTTCGCGATTTAAGTTAGTTTCGCACAATAAACCTTTCTTATTAAAAGGTGCGAAACATTGTGATCACTGAAGTGGCTGACCAGACGTTTAATGTATGTGGTTGTGTATTTTTATTTACTACCGATGCGTTATGTACCCATAAGAATAGTATCAACTTGAAAAAAAAAACCTATCAGCTGCAGTTTCATAACCAGCTGTCATGTCATGAAAAGAGAAAGGGAAATATTTATATAATTTATTTCTTCTGGGCCCAGCCGAGACGGTTCTTGCCCCCGTCGAAGATGACGTAGGCGGCCTTGAGAGCGATATCGCCAAAGATGTTGAAGGGGATGTTGCCGGCAGCCTGGATACCACCGAAGCACTTGCCGCCAGAAGCCTTGGCATAGTTGATGATATCGCCGGGGATGGTGATGTTGCCATCGCCAACGCTGAAGGAGAAGTCGGGGAGCTTGGCATCGCAGTCGAAAACGATGCCGCCCTCCTGCTGGTCGGTGGTAGCACTTTCAACCTTGGAGTAGTAGCTCTTGACGCTCTGGTCATCGAGGAGGAGGAGGGTCGTGCCGGTGTCAGCAATACCCTTAACCTCACCGTTGTCGGTGGTGGCGGTGAAACCCCAGAAGCCCTGGCTGCTGTCGACATCGACGTAGCTGGCCTTCTCAGCGCCGCTGGGAACCTTGCCGAAGACGTAGCTACCGGGGGTGTTGTGCTTCAGGTCAGCAACGAAGAGGGGAGAGTCAAGCTGAGACTTGACGTTGTCGAACCAGGTCTTCTGCTTCTCAGGCGTGACGGTGTTGAGCTCAGAGAAGGCAAGGCCAAGAAGACCATCTCCCTCACCCTGGGCAAACTGCTGCGAGACCTGCTTGGCACTCTCAACAGCCTGGCCCTTGACAGTCAGACCACCAACGGTAACGTCGTCAGTGTAAACATCACCAGAGCAGTTGGAACCATCGCCGTAGGAAATCTTCCAGCTGGCGCCGTCGACCTTCTTGGCAGACTTGCTCTTCTTGGGGTCGTACTTGGTCTGGGAGCCAGCACCCTCAGTCTCGGTGGAGAAAACCCAAAGGTCGGAGCTGCCAGTGTCAAAGTCCAGCTTCAGAGTCTGGCCGCCACCAATCTTGACGTCGACCAGGTACTCGAGGTCTCCCTGGATAGAGTTGGCAGCGGCAGTGCCAGAAGCGCGCTTAGCGTTGTTGTTCTTGGCGGCGGCAAGGGCGATGTGCTCAGGTACAGCTTTGCCATACTTGAGGTAGGCGTTGGCAAGGGCCTGGGGGCCGTTGCGGGATGTGAACTTGGGGTTGGCGGTCTGCTTAAGCTCAAAGGAGCCAGAAGTGGCGGGCATAGGGCTGCCAGAGGCAAAGCCAGCTGCGAGAGCAGCGACAAGGAAGCTGCCAAAGGTCTGCATATTGAATGTGTTTATAATTATGTAGGTAAGAGAGTGAAGAAGATGAGAGATGCTGATGATGTTTTTTTTTCTTCCTCGGTTGGGGAGAAGACAAGACATCTTTATACTTCTCGAGACTTCTCGAAAACCAACTTGTTGTCTTGACAAAGTTCCATTGTGGAATCGCATGAACTACACGAAATTGGAAGGTCACTTTCCAATGGAGTCGAGGCTGACAATCTCCGGGCTAAACACGATGGAGACAAGAGGGCCAGTTGGTTCGATGGTGGCTGAAAGTACCAGAGTACGGCCTCTGATTGACTAAACGAGACAGCGCTCACATGCGACGAATGAGAGGTGTGTGACACGAACTTTTGTTCGCGTGCAAAAGGCAGGAGCCAATAGGTCCCTGGACTAGCGTGCGAATTCCGGGCATGCGCCGCTGTTGATCTCTCGGTCGGAGCTTTGAGTTTGATGGGTGCTTGGCTCAGGGCAGATTTGCGACAGGGTAATGCGCCGGCGATGGGGTATGGCATTTCGCCATTCAGCGAATTATGCCATCGAAAATGAAAGGGGTCGCCGTTGGCCTGTCCCGGGCGATGGTGCCAAAGAGGGATACAGCTTCTTGATTGGGGCCAGTGATCTGCTGTCAAGGAGGAGCCCAGCGGCAGACGAATCCGAGCTGCCTTCCCGAAGAGGCAAAACGATATGTTTGAGCCAGGGCCAATCATTGCGCCTTTGGGGACTGTCGCCGTGCTTGTGGGATAGGGTCAATGTTGACCTCGGAGTCGTCTGACCTTGCGCCGACACCCAGTACACATGCGCCGCGGGCAAGAACAGTGTCTGGGGAGGCTGAACGCTGGTGGCTTGAGAAGACGGTACTCCGGCGCACTAGTCTGCCTGTCGTGCTCGCTCGCGCCGTCTCACTGTCGATCCTGGATGTAACCCAACGCACTGCCCACTGCCATTCGCCCATGTAGCGGGCCTTTCAGTGACGGTGCCCAACTCTCCGTAAGCCGCACGATCAAATAAGATGCCAAGGGGATAGCGCACCTGTCAAACCGTCCAGCGCCCTCGTAAGCCCTGCCCACCTGGCCCCATTTGCTGGGTAGTCGCTGCCATTGGACACCTGGCAGCACCTGTGAGCAAAGCTGAGTGAAGCTTATCCCCTGTGGATCTGCTATTACGGTCGCTCCTTATTTCCTTATCTCAACAAGAATCAGGAGAAAATCACATGAATGCTGTTTTCGTATTGAGCTGAATTGATTGGGCACACGTCAAAGTTTGAGGGGAAATGAAAGGACGCCGGCAATGGACAAATAAAAAGCCAACGTCGCACGTCCCCTGCGGAAAATCTCCTAGCATCTGCATTGCTTGCCGCCTCCCGCCTCCCGGCTTGGCGATGGACGGCGCAGTCCTCTTCATGCATGGTGATGTCGTACCTCACCGTTGTCGCGTGGACTCCCTGAGCAGAAAGGGCATAACTAAAGGAGCTTCTGCAGCCCCTCGAATACATGGTACTGTAGCAGCAGCCATGGGGAGCCTAACCACATTCTGGTAATGCTCCCTGCGCTACTGGTATTACTGGAGCCGGCGCAGTAACAATGTTGGGTTGGTACGATCTCGTCCCCGCAAATTCGTCAATGCCGCCATATGGTGCGAAGTGCAGCTGAGCATGCACACTGACGTCGGTGCCTGAAAAGAGCATGGAGCGACGGTTCGGCGTCCTCCGCATAACAATAACCTGGCTCAGTTATAGGTGATGCACAACGAGAATAGCTACTTTGAGACATGCCTTGGAGAGCAATCATTTTAGGTCTGCAGTGTTTGTCGCAGAGTTTGAGTTTAAGTCGGGTTTATTCATGATTCTATTTCTGGTCATTTTTCCTGATCGGTCGTTGTATCCAACAAAAGCTATCGGTCCGTCCAGTGCTGTGTTACTTTGCCCCATGTGACAATGGTCAAGGGTGAGTCGCAGCACTGTAGATCTTCCATCTGCGACATAAACCCCGTGAATTCCGTGGTTTTCCACTCAGTAATAATTGCTATTACTATCTGCTCTTCGATGGAGTACTTATAACAATGCAGAGATGATCGCCCGCCTAGTATCTTTTTTACACCTGCTCATTCTGTTCATGATCGCCAACATGGTGATATGGAACTGGCCGTCGGGTGATGGCTCTCAGAACGCTAACGTCTGCGCCCGGGCGAATATGGGCACTCGTAAGAAGATTTTCGCCATCGCTCCACGAATCGGTAGCATTCACGCTGTACGAGCCATAGCCCTCCGGGTTGCCTGGTGCGCGCAGGTGGGCAAAGGCCAGAGGTTCGTGATCTTCGCTGCCTTGCCGCTCCGGCCGAGTTTTCTCCATTTCTCCGTTCACCGCAGACCGACTCTTGCGGGAACTTTTGAACAGCGCATGGGCCGAGTCCAAAAGCGGCGGGACCCAGAAGAGCACCGCGACGACTTGACCAAACGACCATCCTTTTTTGTCAATGATGTCCATCTTCTGATATTCTCGCACAACTCGGAACTCGTATGCCAGCGCCAGGCAAAAGATCGTCGTCGTAAGCAGGAGGAAGCCGAATCGCACGGCTTTACGGCTAAAGAAGGTAGAAATTCTGTTCTTTGCCCTTTTACTTTCAGCCAACGCTGTCAGTCCCGGTTTGTGGGTTACCTCCGCCGGTTCTTCATTCTCCCCTCTCCAGCTCTGAAAAGCTTGTCGCCCGGTAGCAACAAACAACACAGCGGTCGCAAATGCCCAGAGCATGGGTATGTTCTTCACATTCGGTACAGCATTCTTATTGAAGAATCGATCCAGATACACCAGTGGCTCTGCGCCCGTGAGTTGGTGACAGAGTGCCATGGCTGAAGAGCCTCCACACGATGTGGTATGGAAAAGACTCTGTAGTCCCACGCCCAATAAATTGGAATCTCCTTTCACAGATGCTAGGTTATCAACCAGCATGAAGAAGGAAGCAGTATTGACAGCCCAGCTTGCCAGCACGAGCGCCGTCGAGAACCAAGATTTTACCCCGTGGCTGTGTAGCAGCATGAGGGTAAACACTGGCGGGACAAAGCCCATGATCGACGAGGCAACCAGCGCATATCCGTTCAATGCATCTACGCTTGTTGGATGCATTGCGAATGTTGCGACTGCTACAGAAACTACATCTAGAGGTCAACTCAACTCCGGTCATGTCAGCGCATCCGGCTTACCTCCAAAGTAGCACTGTGCGGAGAGAAAAGTCTCGAGCGGGCTTCTTGCCTTACTATAAACCTTTGGTTTGTCTCTTTGTTTTCCCCATAGCTGGTAGCCAGCGGAAGCCAGAAAGGCGGTGGCAATTAGTAGCAGAGTCAGGGCTTGGACGTAGTATGTGGTTAAGACCTGCGTATTCCCATTAGCCTCTTTTCAGGGTCACACTGCATTGGTGGCATATCTCAGCCACGGTTACATACCCCGATGCCAAGAACATCTTGGTTTGCGTAGGGTAAGCCGCACGTGTTGTCGCAAAGGCGGCTAATGCACGCTAAGGCGCCCGTATTGTTATTATTCAGATTGAAGTTTAGTCGCGTCGGCTCGGCAAGGAAATTGTCCATGGCGCAGGCTTCCTTGCACTTATCAGGCTCTCGAGTGAGATCGCATGTGCTCGCGTAGCACGACGCAATTTTGGATGTCACCTTCGTAATGTTGGGCTTCGCAGACGGGTTGACGTTGAAGTAAGCTTTAGCTTTGTCCATATCTTTGTATGTGGGCAAAACGGAAGTGATGTGATCAAGGTTTATGCAGACTCCAAAGAGGGACACGGATGTGTTGCTTTTCGGCCGACCATAATCGCGCGCGTCAGACTTGACGCTGCTTGGTATGGAGGCGAACACACGGGTCATGTTCTGGCAGTCTTTCATGCAGTCACCTGACGGGCAGTACTCGGCAAATGGGGCAGAAAAGAAATCATCGTTGCTGATAACGGTTAGATTTTTCGTGTCGTAAATTTGGATAAATTCTTTGATGTCGTGGTATTGATCCTGGTCAATCGGTTGTGGTGCGGTTGGGTATTGGGTCCCCATTTCGAAGGATGTCACCGTGGTCGTGGCAGTATATCGAGATGCTTGTCAACCGGTCGCGGACAAAAAGACCCTACAAACTAAACGGCGGCTCTCGTTATTTATGATACTTCTTCTACTAGATGAGAGACAACGGTGTCGCTTCTAGTTCCCGATTATCTCCTGAGCCATGTCGGGACACCACTACGGGCCGCTGTGGACAACGCAAGTCAATATCTGGGCCAGTTTCACATCATCACCAATGGGAACAATCTTTCCATGCCAAAAATGGAATTTAGGTAGGTGGAAGGGGGCAGTCTGGCTGGATAGTGCTGACGGAAGTCTGCCACCATGCATGCCAGCGGTCCACTTATAGCGCATATTCTGGGCATAGACAGCCCTGCAAGGCCTACTGATCGCCGCAAGTGTGGTTTTGGCGACGTAATTGAGCCTGGGGCGGTGGCGATGCATTCTCGGACTCGCACTTTGCTCTGCAACCCTTCCCCCCACTGGATGCGTGAGATATGGCACTGATACGACATCTGGTAGCGATCATCACCCTTTGGGAAATTCGCCCTAACCGAAGCTTCAACAGCCGCGCCATGCGCCTATCGGCAATTGAGATCTATTGCCGGCCTGTTCCTGCAAAATCGATCCTAACTGTGGACAGATCAGGGAGAAGATGGGTGTGGCGCCCGTGAATACAGTGTCGAAGTAGTTGACCAAGGCCTACACCACAACGCCTACGAGACAACCAAGCGAGTAAAACTACATAGATAGGAAACTGACCTCACCTAGGAGAGGCGAACCTAGCCATGCGCATTTCAACTTTCTTTGGCGTCAGCCCTGCCTTCTGGAACAGGAGGGCTTAACCACAGCTGAATTTTTCAGGGTCTGGCCAGGTTGCTCTGAAGTTACCACGATATTGTCTGAGTACAGCTATCAGCGCATTTCAGTGTACCCGCGCATCGCGCCAACAAATGACGCGATTGGGCTGATAATAGTGAAGGCTTGAGAAGTTTTGGAAGCCATCTCAACCGTCTAAGACAAGCCTCGTCTTCCCCCTTCACCCAACCGCTCTCAGACGTCGTCTTAAGTCGGCACTTTTTTTATTGGTACTTTACTAACTCCGCAAAGTAATCAGCTGATGGGAGATGATGGTGATGTATTGGTTCATCCGGGCAAGGCTCCAGGATTGTTTTCAACGTGAGCGCTGTTTGGCGGCATTAACTCTCAATATTAGTGTGTTTGTGTACAGAAATGGTGATTCAGACTGACTATCAAGCCAACTTGTGAGAGCACGCCCGATCACAAATATAAAATGCGTTTCAGCTGTTAAGATTAAAATCCGCCACAGTTTAATCGTAGCACTTCTCGATCGTATGTACTAGCCAAAACAAAGTCACTTCATAAAACTATTTAAAAGAGCTCTGTCGCCTGCTGTCTTCAAGGGTATCTGGCACTATCAAATCTTCTCCAAGCCACATTTTGCACTCTATCCTCTTAGTTGACGACATATTTTCGCTGTGAAATTCTCCAAAATTTGCCTCGCGACTATGTTCGGCTGTGCCCTGGCCCTACCCACAACATTGGAAGCCTCGTCAGACCCAGACTCCATCAACGGCGATGATGGTGATGACTCCAGCGACGCTGACATCCCCCCAGGCCCCGTACTCGGCGGTCACCCCAACACTCCTGGCCCCAGCGGCCACGAAGTGCCCTTTCAAGTGCAGGCGAGAGAGTTTATAAAAAGGATTGACTGGTCCAGGCCATACTATTGGTATGGCTCTCGATGCATTGAATTTTTGAGACGTATACTGGATCAGCCGGTCGGAGTAGTTCAGTGTCACTTTATGTGTTGATCAGAGAGGATGAATGATGACAGTAGATGCTATCTATGGGCAGCGCTTGGTTGAGCGGTTGATCTCAGATTCTAAGCCAACCGAAAGTCGTGGGCGCCAGTGGCCAAACTCGGATTTCTGCAGAGCTGGACGATTCAGTAGGGATTTACACTTATTCCATCAAGCAATCATTATACGCAAATAAATTCTGAGAATGTTCTCGTGAATATCAGCAGTAACTTAGCCAAATAGCCATCAGCGGAGAATATATCAAGAGAGAAGACAGAAACCGGCTAAAGCGACGACAAAGTTTCGAGACGAGTGAACACGCCCAGCCCACCAACTTCTCTCAACTGAGCGGTGGCATACTCTCACATCTGGTCTTCAGTTCTTGAGAGGAAGCTGCAGGGTAGCGGACTTCCAGATCAGCGTCAACCGAGACATCAGGGGACACATGTTTGAGACGACAAGCACCCCCTGCCAGTCTGGCAACTCAAAAAAAAATTCCCTCCTGATTCGCATGACCGCAGCCATCTGTCCACGTGCGAATTGGTGACGGCGTCGCTCCTCGTCAACCCCCCCCCCCCCCCCCCAATACCCGGGCAGCTGGTGCCAAGTTAC
>JANAKD010000488.1:0-18002 GCA_027627215.1 Lecanicillium saksenae | reverse complement strand
CGGCATGGGCTTCGTCCGCGAGGGCCTCGCCGAGAAGTTCTTCCGCGACTCCAAGATTGGCGCCATCTACGAGGGCACCAGCAACATTCAGCTCAACACCATCGCCAAGCTCCTCCAGAAGGAGTACACCTCGTAGAATAGAGGGGTATATCGGTGATAAATCGGTAGGATAAGGCATGATCTAAGGGAAAGCGGAATGAATTTATTTTGGTCATTTTAAAAACCATGTATCTGTAGACAACGCTTAAAAGTCAAAAGGCAACTACAAAAAAAATGCATATAACTTGCAAGTGCCTCTTTTCCAAATTGACGGGCGCGACTTTCATTACTCGGGCATACATCATGCTACAATAAAAACGTCGAGGAAACATAATCATTGAATTAGTCAACCATAGACGCTTCCCTCCTGATTATATCATTTTCAACGCCGTCATCTCACTGATTTATATAATTCCCGTTTTTGTCTGCCATCATTGCCAAGAAAAAGTCATACGGGATACCCAGCAGAAAACCCAGGTCCGAGAAAGAAAAGAAAAGAAATCCAACACCCCAAACTCTCTAGCGTGAAAACAAAGAGTCCAGTAAAGTGAACGTGTGAAGAACGGTACAGAATATGAATAAAGTAAGTCCGCCCATCGAATCGAATAAAAAATTGGCGGAGGTCCTGAGTGAGCAGCCAAGCCCACTGCTCTGTGTACCACCTGCTTCTCCTCTGCTGTCGTTGGTATCGCTAAAACGTCCCAAGGTTTCGGGCAGCAAGGCATCTGCCGCATGCTCGGATAATAAATTAAAAAAAAAAACAAAAAACAAAAACAAAGCGAGTGGACGTCAAAGATGGCTTTGTGATGCGTGGGAATCTCATCAAAACGAACGAATCTCTTCTTTTCATGTGCTGGCGGGCTGTTTCTCCTAGCCCGCCTCCTGTCAACTCCCGCTCCGGCTATGCATCCCCAGAAAATATATCGCCTGTCCAATGCTCTCCAAATTGCATGAATAGCATCATGCTCTCATCGATTTCATTCCTCTTTTTTTATATTATTCAACGGTGTTTAAATCAAGGCTCGCTTGATTAGTCAAAGTCAGCCGTGTACGAGAAGCCGCGGAACTCTTCCTGCATGGCTTGAGATAGGACTAGAAAAATGTTAGTACTAATGTGTGTTTGATAACAGCTGTAGCAAACGTACCCGACTGCACCGGCGTGAGAACCGGGGTGACGCTGGTGAATTCAGAGTCGAAGTTGCTTGTATCGGTTGCGTTCTTAATCGCAGGCTTGAAGGGTGGCGGTCCGCGCTTCAGGTAAATGTCATCCCAGTTGATGTTCTTAAAGAATGCGTGGCTCATGACTTCCTGTGCGTCAGTGGGGCCGCTTCCCAGACGGTCATTAGGCTCGCGGGTGAGCAGCTTCTGGAGGATAGACACAGACTCCTTGGGCATGCTGATGGGGTAAAGAGGCTCATCGGACAGAATAGCCTCGTAGATTTCGTCTTCATCATCACCGCGGAATGGCGACTGCTGCAGCAGCATCTGGTAAATCAAAACACCAAATGCCCACCAGTCGACAGCGCGACCGTACTTCTTGTCCAGCAGAATCTCGGGCGCCATAAATTCAGGTGTACCGCAGAATGTACCAGTCGTGGAGCCATACCACATGTCCTCCTTGCAGAGACCATAATCGGCAACCTTGATGTGTCCATCCAGCGTCAACATGATGTTGTCGAGCTTCAAGTCGCGGTAGACTACACCATTCTCGTGGAAGTACTTCAGGGCGAGGCAGACCTCTGCCGCGTAGAACTGTGCACGTCGGGCACCAAACTGTCCACGCTGGATGTGCAGCATCAGATCACCACCGCTAATATACTCCATGACAAAGTACACGCGAGTCTCCGTCTGGAAACAGGCGTGCAGGTTGGTCAGGAAGGGATGGCGCTCTCTGTTTGCGACCAAGAAGACTCTCTTCTCGGAACGCATGCTTTCCACCTCGTCATTCTCAATGATAAACTCCTTCTTCAAGACCTTGATAGCGTACAGCTTCTTAGATCTCTTCGTCTCGGCAAGCATGACCTTGCCAAAGTTACCCTTACCCAGGACAGCCAGGAAGTTGAAGTGATCCAAGCCGATGCGCTGTCCAGTGCCGGGGTCGGTCGCAAGGGGAAGTGCCTTGCGCCCAGTTTGGCTGCTCTGGACGGCTTGGGGAGGATACGGCTTCTGCGGCGCCATCGGCTCGGGGGGTCTGACCGGGGACTGCACCGGAGGCTGGGCAGGAGCCGTATATTGGGCGTAGGCTCCAGGGTCATACTTGGGGTGCGACTGCGGCGGGGTTTGCACGGGACCTCCATAGCCACCACGCGGAGGATATGAGTCCTGTCGCTGTTGAGGATAACCAGCGTGCTGGTTGTAGTCATTGGGGCCCTGGGGCCGTGGGCTGGGCTGGGACGAAGTGCCAGACATGGCAGCGATGGCTGCTGCATTAGCTGTAGCAGATGAGCTCGTACTGGATGGCGCACGACCTGGCGCGGGACGTTGCTGAGGAGCAGCCTGAGCTTGATGCTGGTTGTTGTACATGTGTATGGCGACGCCTGCTGCATCGGTTGAAGGTCCGAGTTGTGGCTGCTGCGAGGTGGCTGTCGGGGAAGTGAGACCCGGAGTCGACGAGCCCGAGTGAGAGCCAGGAGTGCTCATCTTTCGCAGCGTTTTCTGGGCCATGGCCGATGTCGTCTTTGCCTTTTGTCTCTGGGTCCGGATGCCCTGGAGGATTTGGTTTGCCACAGCCATGGACATGCCGCAGAAGTCTGGTACAAGGTGCACACAATGCGCGTGACTTGTAAGACCGCATTCAGTGCACTTCCTGCAGTTCTTTTTACCGAATGGGAGGATATAGCCGCAGTGACAGCACCAATTGGCGGTAACGTTGGAAAACGGCTGGAATCTGTGAGGAATACGATGGTTGATCTTTTCCTCCTCAGGATCAGTCTCGGCATTGCTCTTGCTGATACACTTGGTGACGACGCTCTGGTAGCATTTCGTGTGGCATGTGTACTTGCAGTCTTCGCACTGCATGCCAGCGGAGTATTTGAGAAAGTCGCCACAAAGAGCGCAGCGCATAATGTTGTAAAACTGCTGCTGCACGAACTTGTGACCGTACATTTCGTGAACCTCTTCCTTGCGCTGACGGACAGCGCNCCTTTCGGCCGAGACCTACGTCGACGGTGCGCTTGTCGCGGTTCTGCTTGACGAAGCTCATCTGCAGCTGGATCTGGCCAGCAGGTTCGAGATTAAACCAGCCCTCGATGGGACCGGCGTTGACTTGAGAAGGCGCAGGCGCTCCGTAGGCGCCACCAGGCTGGTTGCCGCCCTGAGCACCGGCACCGGCGGCCTGGCCACCAAAGGATCCTTGGGATGGGCTCATGGGGAACTGGGCCGGGGCAGCGCCGCCAGCATAGCTGCCCATCTTGTCGGCGGAAACCCAGCCGGAGCTGCTCATCTCGGCTTCAATTCTCTTGCGACGCATTTCCTCAACAATGTCGGATATTCTGACCCAGAGAAGACCGATGGGTATAGGATGCTCGCCGGGCTTGTCGTATACGATGATTTCCATCTCGTTGGCCTTGTCGACATCGATAGTGTGGAACTCGGATTCCCAACGGTCATTCCTGGACACTTTGGTGCGAGCCGTCACCGTGTCCTCGACCTTGACAGCGACAAAGGTTTCCGGACCGCGCGAGAAGCGGGTTGTCGCCGCATGATCGACGTCGTTAACGGAGACAACACGAATAGCGAGCGAACCGCTGAGAGGTTTGCGAAGATTTGGGGTATTAATCGAGTCATCTGAGGATGGTTAGCTGGGAACGAGGAAGATTTGGTCATTGGGGCAGTGATTAGCATACCATCAGGTGTATCCGCGTTGTCCATGTCGATATGCAATTCCTCGTATCTCTTCAATGCCTGCTTCAAGAGAACGATTTTCTGCTTGCTTTCAGTTTTTCTGGCGGCAGCGTCGGCCTTGCTCTTGCGGTCGCCTTCCATTCCGTAGAGCTGGACCATCTTTTCGACGCCCTTGAGGTATTGCTCCTCGACGTTGAGCTTGAACTGGAGCTGAGACAGCATAAGCTGAATACGCGGGCCTAGGTACGGGGTATCATATTTGATGAGATCTGAAGAGCGCGAGTTAGCTGGATGTCTAGGTAGCAAAATTGCTGTTGGGAAGGCGGCAGCAGCAGCAGCGGCCAGGCTCTCATACCAAGCTTGGTGAAGTTGGGGCGACCCTTGGGCATGGAAGACCCAGGAGGCTGAGGCGGGAAGGGATGATGCGAAGGCATCCTGTCGCCATGTTGGCCGATTTGGCTGTACTGAATCGAAGAGTCCTTGGGTGGCGGGGGCGGGGGACCGTCGGGGTCGTCGCGGACGTTCATGTTTCCGAGGCCTTGGTTGACGCGGCGCATCTGGAGCTCGTTGAGGCGCTCCTCGAAGAACTGAATGTTTCGGCGGCCGTCGCGGATCTGGGAGTCGAGTCTGGAGCGCACGGCATCGTTGTCCGTCTGGGATCGCATGTTGTTGGCAGCGGTCATGAGCACCCGCTCCTTTTCGATCTTGCGCTGGATATCGAGGATGGCCTGATCTTCGTTCATGGCGGCTGTGGGAGCGCGATGCGTTCGCGCAAGACGTGGAGGGGTATCGAGGCCAAAGGATGGGGGGGGTTGAAGCTGCGAGAAGCTATTGGCAGTTGGAAAGCAGTCTTTTGTTCCTTGGTCGAGGAGCCGGTGGTAGCGTAACGACGACGACGAGGACAACAACAAGTCGGCCGAGTACTGTATGGTGTTGCAGGGAAAAAAGAAAACAAGAGGGGCGAGCCAATTGCCTTGGAGACAAAGAGAAGACTGGGACGTGCGGGAGGGCCGTTATTTTATCAACGAGCTCTCAGTCTATGGGAGGTATCTCTCTCGCTCGCTCGGTCTGGCAGCAACACGAGGGCGGTGGATGCAGACTGGAGGAGGAGGGTTGGGCGGGTTGGTGGTGGTGGTGGGAAGTGGGAAGATGTCGTCAGTGACGGGGAGGGGAATAGCGCCAGAGGGTTTTTGGTCTGGGCGCAAGGCGCAGGACGAGCAGGACGACCACGTCTAGTCGCCAGGCAGCGCTGGCTGGCTGGCAGACTGGCTGGCAGACTTGGCAGTGCTGCTTGTGGTCGTGCCCATGGCATCCATGCTCATGGCACCTGCTGCCTGCAGCGGAGGCGCGGCCAGGACGGAGGCCATGAGCCAGGGGAAAATGGAGGCAATAAATGATGCTTTCATTGTGTCTTCAACGCACACGTGTGTATGTGTATATTTGTTCTTGTGATATGGAGTGGGCTTGATAATTCTACGGGCAAAAAAAAAATCACCACGGTCAGTGCTCCCTATTTATGCTCGTTGTTCTTAGTTTGAAGGACTGCACGACATTTCGGAGGACGGCACGATAGGTAGCAGTGCAATGCGCCTTGCGTCATCACCAGGCTCAACGGGAATCCATGACGAAAACGAAAATTCCGGGGCGTCTTACGCGAATATTTGCGCAGGGCGACAATTATTCCGCACGGCGTTTCCTGCACATTTAATGGCACTGGCTCAAAGACGGGTGCTCACCTTGACGTGACTGCCGCTCTAGAACATACCAGTTCGCAGGCTAGTGACGAAGGGAGGCTTGAGGCGCCACATGTTCTTGATCGACGGGCTTTTAACCTGTCCGGAGCAAGGCGAATTCTTTTTTTTTACCTGTAATTTAGGATGAGAGCAGGAGACTAGAACGGATCGTCGAGGTAAGAGGGCAATTTGTGTCAAGGGGGTGTTGTAAATCCATTCCATCATCAAGAACAGTCTTGATCTAAAATATGTTGTTGCTTGACTCTGAGACACACTAACGGTCAGCGGCTTGGGGCACCAAGTTTTATGAGAAATCAAAGCGCCCCGTATCGAAAAGGAATTTGCCAATTCTCACAAGAGTTCTTGCAAATGACCGGGTCGGATAACTTACGTTCCTGCAACTGTTCGTGGAGCTGGGCCAGATCCTGGCGTAGATGCATTCATCCTAGCATTTAGTGCATCGACGCGAATATGAAGCTACTTTATCAATGTCATAATTCTTACAGAGCACCGCAGCACCGCACAGTGAATTGAGCGTTCCTGCAGAAGTCAATCGTAGCAGTTTTGTGTTTGTTTAGAGTAACATCGCAGGCGTATAAGTCTATTAAGAATTAGCTCTGAATAGTAGGACTACTCTTAAATAAATCTTTTTGCAGAGGGTGACCGCCAATATACGTGTAAAATACACTGTCGAACGAAGGTGCGAGCTGCAAGAGTCAGATGGTAGGTCAGAATCATTGATCATAAAGCTGCAAGAAACCTCAAGCAGAGAAGCACCGGCCAAATTTCTCCTGAAAATTGGTCGCATCACAGTGGGCTGTGCGCAAGATTATGGAAATGGATACTTCTACGGCTGGCAAGGCTTTGGAGCAAACGAACCAAGTGAGTCGCTCTTCCACATCGGTATTCCGATATCGGGACCTGTCCAAGATCTGTTCCTTTGAAATATATATCCCGCTTCCATCGAATTCAAAACTAGTCCTCACCTTATCTTCCCCGTCGTTGCTTCTTGCAACCCTCCTCGCTAGATGCAGGTGGATCTGTAATAGCTGGGTTCGAGGTTGAAGCTAAGTTATGAACGCATGTCTTGCAGCGTCTGAGCAAGTAAAATCACAGAAGGTAATACACCTCTTTTTAACGTTTATTTTATCCCGTTTTGGTATGTGGCAATCCCCAGCTCAATCTAGGGACCAATGTCGTTGACAAGGCCCTTCTCTCTGTCGAGGTCCCTCGAGTAAACATGGAAGCTTTGCTTGATACAGCTTCTGAATAAGCAAATCAAACATTGAATCATGTTTTCCCACTTCTAATACCGTTCGGTCTCGAAATTAGCGTCGGAAGCCGTCATTTAAGGCAATTTTTCCTAGCATTAATGATTAGGCCTTAAAGTATCACTAATAGCCTCACCCACTCTTACTAGTAGTTTAATTGCCTAAATAATTATTAATCCGTTGTCCATCCGCTCGTCCGTAGCATTCAGCGTCTTTTGGGATGAAGCTCCCACACGGCCCACGCAGAGCCCCGAAAACGCATAATAACCGCAGCAGCATCGCAGCAGGTTGGGAATATGTCAAAATTCAAGTAAAAGTTCAGTTTAACATCTCTCTGGTTCAGTTAGACATTAAAGGCTTATTTACACACATACACCATCTCTCGAGCTCCTAGAATGCTAGCCGAGGTAGCTTCTCGCTGGCGGCGTGGGGCCATTGTCCGTCGTAGCCGCAACGTCATCGTAGCTCGCATCTATATAGCTCCAAATCTTACCCATATGTTGAAACTTCGATTCACATTCACAAACATTCCATCAATAAGGACAATCCATTATGCCTCGTTCACTGCAACTCGTCAAAGTCGAAGGCGCCAAGCCCGGCAAGGTCTACTGTCCGTAAGCAAGCTCTCCGCCATTCTTCGCCTCCCCCACCATCCCACCTTGACCACAATCTCACAGCTACGACTCGCCACTAACGTATCATGACCGCCCAGACTCCAGATTAAACAGGTTGCTAAGCCGACTCCCGGCCCCAATGAGGTCCTCGTCCGCATGACCGCCGCGGCGCTCAACCACCGCGACCTCTTCGTCCGCCAGCACCTCTACCCCAACATCGACCATGACAAGCCCATGCTGGCCGACGGCTGCGGTGTCGTCGTCGAGGTCGGCTCTGACGTCGCACACCCCNGAGAAGCTCCTCAACAACGCCGTAATTCTCACCCCGAGCCGCGGCTGGGACAACGATCCCCAGGGTCCCGAAGACCCCTCCAAGTTTGTCATTGCCGGCAGCCAGATCCCCACCGACGCCGGCTGCGCGACCGACTACATCACGGCACCCGCGANGTGAGGTGGAACTCATGCCGCCGCACATGACCCCCGTCGAGGCAGCTGCTCTGCCGCTCGTCGGCCTCACCGGCTGGCGCGCGCTCGTCACCAAGGCCGGCATCAACGGGCCCGGCAGGAACGTGCTCACGACGGACTGCAGGGTAGTCGCGAAATCATCTGTCCCGGTCGTTTGACCAAATCATTTGGCGCGCTGACGCAGTCGTCCAAGGGTTTGCAGCACGCGTCGCGCAGCCAGAGCGCGGGATAGCGTGTGGTGACGCAGTCGATTCTCTGCGGTCGATGCGGAAGCTGCCGAGCCGGAGACGAGAGAGAGAGAGAGAGAGACGGCGATGGCAGGGTTCGGTAACGTTGCGTTTGTCACTGACAAATATTTTCGGCGGTCGAGATGCGATCCGAGAAGATGCAATGTTATAAAAGGAGAGCAGAAAGCTTGGTCGCGACCGTTGGGAAGGTGAGGAGAAACGGGAGAGGACGAGGCGAAGGTCTATTTGGTGCCCAGGCGTTTGGCATGCGATAGCGGGATGGGCGGGTGGCGGATGGTGGATGGTGGTGGTTGGTGGAGCAAAAAGGCGAAGCATGACGAGTTTCGCAGTGCAGGTGAGACAGCTGGCAGGTACCTCTCCCACCCAAAAACGCCTGAAGAGATACCGTTTGGCTGTCGTTGAACACCGCTGTTGCGCTGAAGAACTGCCCACTGCGCCACCACAAAGCCCGCTGAAACCGCCTGCAACCGTCCCCGAGACCTTCCATTGTCTTGGTGCCAACCATCCAAGAGACCCAAGCAAAGGAGGGCACCTACCTAAGCCTGTGCATTGAATCTGTGTATTTCTCATTCTTCTGTCCAGACGTGGGTTTTACTACGCACAGCGCACCATTGCGTCCCAGGCTGATACCATCCTGGTATGATGCTGCCCAATAGGCCACCCACGCTTCCAGGAAGCATGAAGAAATAAATTTTAAATAAATAAAAAATACTGAAAAAAAAAAAAAAAAAAAACTTCAATGGAATCAATTTTTCTCACATCTGTCGTTTACTTCTTTTTTGCTTCGTGCCGTGGCACCCGAAAAAGTGTGGACGACAACGGATGTCACGGTACAAAGGGCCAAGCTGAGGCCAAGCTTTTGCCTAGGGACGCCTCTCCAGTGACACCACCTTGAACGGCATCTCGGCAGCTGTCGCAAAGGTCTAGAACTAGTCGCAATCCAAACGCCTCATCCCGGTATTTGTTTTGTCCCATTTTTGCAAATGCAAGATGAAAGAATTCTCCGGTCTTGTTTCGCGGTAAACATTGCTAAATACAGGTTAACGACACCAATAGAGAGCCTTCTAGTCGTCCAACGTGCATCGCGCCGTCGATGCACGCTCTGCGCACCATCTGTTTCAGGTTGTTACCAAGAAAGGAGGTGGGGAGGCTCTATAAACATCTCGTCGGTCCTCGTGCTGTAGAAATTCCGACGACATTCTTCGCGCCAATCGCAACTTTCTTCACCAATGAACCCTCTTCCACTACCCACGAGCCTCGCTCCCATCAGCTCCAACTCACAACGACGCCCAACATATGGATCGGGGCCGCGGCAAAAACGCGCCAGTGTTTGATACCCCAGGCATGCGCAGCATAGTACGATAAACGTCATTAATCCCATGTACGCATTAAACTTTCTACTCCCACATCCCACCTCCCGTCACCCTTGGCAATGGCATTTCTCCACGCTCAAATCTCCTCCATGTCCTCCAGGTCGTCCATCACGGGAAAGTCGCCGACCTCGATCCGCTCCGGCCGCACAAAGACTCCGTGCTTCATCGACGACTCCTCGCCCCAGTACCGCTTTCCTGCGATGCTGCCGTCGTTCTTGCCCACCGGCTCGTCTAGGTGCACACCGACCCACGCTCCCGCGCCGTTCGGGATCTCTCCCACCTCGCCGACGTACTTGACCACGCCCCGGCGTGTATCTTCGCCACCGACCCGGCATCGTTTTCCCACCTCAATGCCACGCTGCTTGATCTCCTGCTCAAACGCAGACACACGAGCCTGCTCCTGGTCGGGGGCGTTGGGGTCGAAACGGCCGAGTTTCTGCGCCTTCTTCCACGCCAGCACCGAATCTGTCTTCTTTTGATATTCTGCTTCGGGCATGACATATCTCTCGACTCCAGAGGTGTCATTGAAGTTGACACGCATCCCGGCGGGACGGGTGTCAGCTACCTATAACGCCTTGTCAGTATCCCTTGATGAATGCTTCCTGAAACCTCGTAGACATCTTAAGCTCTTCCTAAATTCTTGCCGGTAGCAGATGCCGAAGCATGCAAATGGTGTACCAAACAGTGTTGCCGCGCGAGCACGTGCCCATACAACGTAGTAGTGCCTTGGAAGCCATGCTATATGCATATTCAAGAGCTTGAAGTAATGCATGGCCAGCCTTGCGCCCAGTCTCACTAAATGATGACTATTCCCACTTGCTATCGCCAAACAAAACCAGAGAAACAGCATCACGCAAATCATGACATCAACTTACATGAATCTCTCCATAAGCAGCCAGGGGGAAGCTGTTCAAAAATGTATTCTCCTCATCTGCCGCCTCCAGGGGGATGCTGTCGGCGCCCTTGGAGCTCTTGAGGCTGAGACGCTGGGCCGAAGGTGGAATTCCCGTAATGGGCTCGAGCTTTGTCTTGAATGTGTCGATGCTCCATGAAGGGGTGATGCGACGTTCAGACGAGGCATTCTCGGAAATGACATACATGGGTACGTCGGCCATGGTTTCGGTTTGTTTTTGCCGGTTTCGCTCCGAGGAGTTGTTGCTATGTGCCACGAGCGTAGTAGTTATCTGCTTCCTTTTTATTGTTACCGTAACCTAGTGGCAACGTTTGCAACAAATGGCTTGCTGCACGACAGCAGACGGCGGCCCGAGACAAAAAGCAAAAAAGGGTTTGAACTGCTTAGCTTTGTATGCGCCAAGAAGATCACGGACTGGTGTAGTCGGGGAGTCGTAGGTGCCGGGGAGGTCTGTTGTTCTATGCTGCGATTCTGGAGCAAAAAAGAAAAAAGGCACATAAAGGTTAGCTTCTTCGGTTCATGTTTCGGGCAACAATAGACCCTGCATCAAGCGAGGAACAGCAAGCGCGTCAAGCCNTTTTTTCCTCTTGCCCCCCCCCCAAAAAGCAAAGGAACGGTGCAACGCCGCTCGCCCCCGGGGGCGTGTTTGAGACCGGAGAAAGAAGAAATGTTCATCCCATTGTATAGGCGAAACTTTGCTTTTTTCTTCTTCGTCTTCCCTGCCCTGGTTTTCTTTTCTTTTATCCTCCCGCAACCTTGTCAATCATCTGCGCTCCCAATCTTGCAACGCTTTGTCCTTGTCTTGTGTCTCGTGTCGCGGGCCGGCAACGATGTTCCCCGCGCATGTCTGGCTTGCAAGGGGAGGGAGAAGGGGGAGGGTTGATGGGTGTGTGGTCTTACAGAACAATAAAAGAGAAACGCTCAAGCCCACTCTTTTGATTGGTGTAAATGACAATGCTGTCTTTTATTTTTCCCTTTTGGACGAATCTCCTTATGCAAAAGGGTCTGAGACAGGTCGAGAAAAATAATATGTTCCAGTTCAAAAGCAAATACTTGTTGTTGGTGCCGTCCCGGGGAGCTGGATGCGAAATTGTTTAAATTTTGGCTAGGCCGCAATGGTTCCCGATTGGAGGGGAACGTGGGGTTTCTTCAAAGGAGGCGCGCGGTCCGTCCCTGACAACAGAGACAGGCTCGCACTGGTCGCTGAAGCTGGCGTGATAGTGACGAAGGAGGCTTGTGATAGTGTCTCTGGTGGCAATATTTGTCTTGTCGTCGTGTTTCCCAGGTTTTGGAAACGAGGGCGTGGGCGTGCAAACGGAAACGATGGTTGATGTGGTAGGTGGTTCGTCCGCCTCGCGAGCTTTGGGTGTTTCGAGGTGGGGGAGCTCCGAGCCACAGAGCCCACTAGCCACCTGTGGCGATGCTAGAATGTTCCAGGGTAGCTTCCTACGTGCGTAGTAATCGCCTCGGGACTTGGGCCTTACAATTGCAAAGCCCAATTTCATTTGTTTGAATCATGAACGTATTATGCGGCTGGTATTGGTCTGCTGGTAATAATGACAAATACAACAAGTATCTGCGTATCGTATTGAGTGCTTTGAATATATGTGGTTCATCTAGTCATGTAGTTTGAGTAAGGCTAGCCGAGCGAGGCCCGACGCATAATCCTGCACCCTTCAACTGAAACGCTCCTCGAGAACGTAAAAAAATCAAGATCAGATGACATTCATAAAACTGGCACCCTAGCCGTGACCACTACTGCGTGTGCATTGCAACTCGGACTGTGCACATCCGAAATCTTACTAGCGAGGTAAATATTGTCGTATCTGATGATGGCTTCCCCCAAACGCAAGTAAAATTCACACTGACAAATAGTCACAGCAATGATGATATGGCAAAAGAAAGGTGGTGACATACATGACTCTATTCCCAAACGCCCTCTCATTATAAGGGAGTAACAGAAAGAACGAGAGAGAAAAAAGCATGCACGTCTCTCCACTTACACGTACCAACCAGCATGGGGGGAAAAGAGACATTACCCCCAATCCCATTCTGTCCTCCTACTGACGTTTCACAGCACTCGAAGATGCACGGCCTGCGGACCGTCTGCCTGCAGGCCGCACATGCCTTCGCACTCACACGTACATACATGCATCAATCAAATTGGCTGGCCCCCGTAATGTAACTCGGTATTTTCTTTTTCGCTGTCCGCGCTCCACTACGTCACTTACAGTGCCACGCCTGTAACACACTCCCCCACGCTGCAGCTATCGGTGCTCGTGCTGTGTGACGACGGATGACACCGTGTTTTTCTTGGGCGGTTTTAACTGCCCGTGAGCGTTGTACTAGATGACAGACAACAGACGGGATGACAAAGAAGAATTTCCCGAAAAAAGGAAGAAAACCCCGCCCGAAACCACGACAACAACGTCAGCCGGAACCGCTGGCAACCGTTCACGAGCCACGCAGGCCACGGAACGGCGCGGCCGTGTCGGGATCACTCCCTAGACTGATCGAATACAGCTTTTCGTGTAGCACATGTAATCTCACACTCTTTCACACCCGTCGACGTCGACGACAGTCGACCGATATGAGGTGCNAAAAAAANAAAAATCACTGACCCTCTCATCAGCCCCTGCTTGGCAAGGCTGCGAGTGTCCCCAGTATACTCCCACCACGGTTACCAGTGGAGGCTCTCCTTCCCGGAGCCAGATTCACAACTCTCTTAATGCCCGGGATCGACAACTCAACTCAGGGCAGTCTGGCGTCATCCATCTCGTTCTGGAATGCGCCGCCATGCTGCGTCCCTGGGGCGTGGGGTGGGTAAGGGGGCAGAGGAGCTCAAAATACAGCGGACGGAGAAGGACATATCATAATTCAGCTTGCCAGGGCAGTTTGTAAATTACTTGTCCAGTACGATGTGCATGAACTGCTGCAGCTGCACAAGGCACTGCCCGCCGTGATTGGGTCGCTAGATCACTGACCGAATGTTCTGCAGCAGCAGGGAGCAAGCCTCTACCTGTCCCTTTCTAACCAATGATGCACAGTGGGTTGCATACATGAAGACAACCTGGCTTTCGTCATATTGATGGCGCTTCAGGCGGTAGGCACAGCACACCTTTCTGCAATGCGAGTAACCAGTGGGAAAATATAATTGTGGAAACTAGCGGTCAGAACGTTGAAAAGGCATCTTGACCGCAAGCCTGGTGCAGCCCAGCCCAGCCCAAGGCAGAGAGCGTGCATCGACTGCATTGACCCAGATGCTGTATCATTCGCCCAACCCGCTCAAATGTAAAGTGCCAACGCACGCGGCTGAGGCTATGGGGCCAAGTGGCTTAGAAGGCGGTGGCTGCCCGACTGTCGATGAACACGTACACAGACACCAGCCATAAATCGTTGCCCATCACGGGATGCTCGCTTCACATAACTTCTTTGAGAGCCATAGGGGGATCACCATGTTCGCCCAGTGACCCGGTCCATGGTGTACCAAGGAGATGGCGCCGCGGGGCGTGGCAAGCGTGGCCTGCCTGCGAGGGCGTTTGAAGGCGTTGGGGCCAAAAGAAAAGAGAGAAAACTATACAGACGCCGTTTTCTCGGTCCTCTTGGTGGCGGTCAGGGAGGGAAGACCATGTCGCGGGTGGGATCCGGCGACTTATTTGTGCGCCCACGGGTATTATGCTTGCTTTTGCTTCTCATCGGTGCTTGCTTTGCTCTCAGCCACCGTTTCTCACACCCTGGCCTGTGGAAACGAGCAGGCAAGGCGTGAGGCGTCATAGGTTGGGCGGCAATCCGGCCAGGTGAGTGTCGAGCATATTCCACTGGGCTGAGCTTTGCTTTTCGCAGCCTCTGTAGCGCGCGCCCCTTTCCCCTTNGACAGAGAGGACATCAACCCATGCAACAGACGCCACAGATCCACCACACCATGCTGAGTATCGTCGCGATTTGCAGATTATCCTCCCCAACCATGACAGCCACAGCCAGTGGCCACGGGTGCACTGACAAGCATGTAGCAGTACCTCAAAGCTGGTAATATACACAGCCGGGGTAAGCAGAAGCCTGCACAGAAACATAACTACAATCCATGGGCTGGACTCGGTGATACGTGTTCGTGAATAAGTGAGACACAGTTTCCTTGGCGGATTCGACTTGGAAAAACAGCCAACCGAAAAGATCGGTGTAGAGAAGGAGGGTATATGCCTGCGTGCGAATAAATTGCCTCCCCAACCTGTGGAAAGACCATGGAAGTGGTTGGCAACAGTGGCGTCATGTTGCTGCCCAATGGAAGATGAGAGCGGGAAGTGGCGGCACTCTGACTGTTAAACACGGTTCGTCTAGAATTCTCGTAACAGGTGATTCTGCCAAGCGAAATGGCAGAAAATGTGATTCTGGTTTAATGCAGCTTTCTTCGTGTGAAACGCCTTGGAGAGGCTGACAAGAGGCGGGATGCAACCAGACCACTGTGGCGGAAGCCTCACCTCCCGGTCTATGCTGGGAGCCTCACTCACGTTAGCCTGGTGCTATTCAGCTCCGCTGCTACCGCGTCTGGCGACGGAGCACCGTCTCACAAATCGGCTAGGCCTAGCACGATAGTAAAGGCATTGTCCTGGTACATGTGCCGGATAGCTTTGTTAAATGCATCAAACTCGGCTTGATTGCTCAATCCGTACGCAATCAGTCGTGTAATTACTTTTGATGTTATTTCCCCTCGAGATTGTTTGTAGTGGGGATTGATCCAACTAGTCGGGTCCGGCCCGGTGGCTTCCGCCAATTTTAGTCTCGACAACAGAAGCTGGAGCGAGCGCACAGTTGCGGACGACGACCTCTGCCCTCCTGCGGGATTGCGGATAAGGGGAGGGGGCTGGTGGCAGACGGCCACAAATCATTTTGAAACACCCGGACCAGGGCTTATTCGGCTGCTTCCCTCATTCTTACGTCTTCAATCAGATGAACGGGGAGGAGAAAGGACACGTCAAAGACAACAGCTGTCGCAACCTGGCGGCGAGCTGCATCGTAATGTATGGAGTACCAGGTACTTGCTACTTACATGCATGCGCTGTCTGTCGTAGCTCCATCGGCGACCCGAGATCTTACGCTGGCAGCTCATAAGCCACAATTATTCCTTGCTGTGCACATCATTAATAAGACGGTGGTAGGGGGTACAAGATAGAAGGAGGTGTAGCCGGCAAACACAAGAGACTGATTTCATGCATGCGCGAGAAAATGCAGGGCGCACGTCTGTTTGGCATCCGCGATGTAAATACCTGCTGTGGAAAAGCGGTCTTGGCTTGCAGTGGTATCCACTGGCGAGTGACACGATGATTAGGCTGGTCACGCCAAGATGACCATCCATGGAGGGCATCGTAAATGGAGCGGATGGTCTTGAGAGTAATCTTTTGTTCGAGAAATTCTCGGTTCCTTGGTATGGTTACGCATCGTTGAGCCGAGTGGTTGAAAAGTGACAGGCCTTGGTAAACCCTGGTAGATTTTTTTGTGGCAGAATATGGAAACCGTTTTGGGGCCTAACTTTAAAATTTGCCTGGGAGCCATCTGGCGAACTCACGGGCCAAGGCGCGTGGCACAAGCTAGCATCAGTATCTGTCATAGCGAACCTGGTTCTCAATGGGGCGACAACGAACGGCGGCGCCGAGCCAGATGAACCACAGCCAGCAGCCCGGACAACGGTGGATATCCGGGAGAGAAAAAAAAGATGGGCGAATGTTCGTCCGCGGAGACGAGTTTGTTTGTTTGCGCCTGCTTCGGCACTCAGAAGTTATTTGTCAATCAAACTGCAGACCGCGGGTGCAATGAGGCGGCTTATACACTGCGTGGGCTGAGAGAGCGACGGATATGCCACAAGCCAATATCGGGCTGAGATTCAGCCTCTTCGCTGCGCAAGTTAGTAAACCGAACCGACGGTAACAGCGCAGCCCCCCCATACCGTTCGGTTACCAGTACAGAGCTGCCTGGCTGTCGAGCAGGTTGTTTCGATGCCATTACTCGAGTACCGTTCCGTTTGCCATACCTAAAATTGGGGCCCCGCGAAATGAATGGTGGCACAAGGTACGGTAGATGGAACAGCATGCACGATGGTCGACCTGCAGTGGACTTGCAGTGTACTTGCAGCCACTCAGGAAGCAAGAATGGAGTGCGGACCCGAGAAGAAAGGATTAGAAAACAAGCCAGAATTATGCGGCATTATTCATGTTGTTTCCAGTTTCCAATAATAGGCCCTTGTCCCTGTCAGTCCTGAGGAGTCGGATGGGCTTGCGGAAGCAAATCAGGTTGATGACGGGTATTGTGGACTAGGCCCAAAGAGACGGATAGAGGTGTGCAGATGGGCCACAACTGACGATTCGTTGGAGACTGCGGCGCTGCGAGCCGTGGTTTGCGACCACAGATGGTTTGATTTCGTCGCGAGTCGAGTAAGGGGATGGGTGGCTTGAGCACCCAGCTCGCATGAACAAGACAGGGCCATGCAAGACGTGCCACGTCCCTACTATTGCCATCTGCTCTTGAAGGAAGGCACCAGATACAGTCTCGGAGACTGGGGGCCATGCGTCACCTCCACAATTCGCCGGGCAAGACAAGAATCGATTTGGAGTCAAACGAGAGCAGCTGGTCCTGGCTTCGCCCTGAGGTTTGCGGCCTAGCCAGCATGCAGCGGTGGCCCCAAGGCTGTTGCTGCTGCAGTCCCTGTTTTTTTTTCTGGCCCCAAGGAACACCAACAATTTACGAAAAAGAGTCAGCCCACTGGCGGCCCGCGCAGGAGCCTGATCCGCCTGATCCGCCACCGCGCAATCTTGAGGGCGTGGAATACATTGCAGGACGTCTTGAGGCAAGCCCATCGGCGTGACCGTCCATTGGCGATGGAGGGCAGGGATGCTGCGTCGTTGAGATGGGACTGTGGCAGACCGGGATGACAAATTTGGCATACGCTTCTTGGTTCTTGCTCAATGCGCTGGTGTGGAAATGCATTGTTTGATGGATGGGGATGGGGAGGGAGGCAGCCACTGGCAGCGGCCAACCAGCGGAAAGGGTGGGAGACCTAGACAAAGGGACGGTGGTTATTAACGTCGCATTGAAGAGTGACATTCCTTGACCGATGAACTGCTGTGCAAAACAACGAGCTGCAATGTATGTCTGTAGTTTATGGATGGATGACTGGCTGGCTGGATGGGATGGATGGCACCACCCCTCCCTCTTTCTAGCTCGTTGGACGGGGCTAGCGGTCAAGGGAAAGAGAAGAAAACGATGCTAAAGAACGGTGTGGGATGGAACTCGCCGTGATGGTGGTGGTGTTTGCAAGGTGGGCGAGCGGGATGGCAAGCTGTCGAGAGACAAGTGCAAGATGACCAGTTGTCAGTCAGTCGTGACAGGTGTGGGAGGTGGGGATGGCGGGGACGGCCTTAGGACACTTCAGGCAAGCCAGGAAGCCAGGCCAGTTAGGGCGGCGCCAGTGCTACCGCAAATGCGCTACAAGCCCTGTCGCACTGTTGTCGGGGT
>JANAKD010000487.1:0-18015 GCA_027627215.1 Lecanicillium saksenae | reverse complement strand
GAGAGGGCAGCCATTGTTGCAATTGCGTCGGGGCAGATGGGGATTATCGACGGCCGAGGCGGGTTGTGGTTGCGGGAGAGCGGATTCGGCTGTGAGGTCTTTTCCTCCTTGAGTGGCTGCGGTGATGGTGACCTTTGCGTTTTGCCGAAAGTTTTGGGACGGGTCCTGGTGTTTTTTGTGGCCTCAGGCGACGAGAGCCTTTTTCCGCAGGCGTAATGTGTGCAAAGCTGGGAAATTGGGTGACGCTGATTGGTCAGTGGAGCTGCCACCCGGACTCACCCGCAGAACTGGCCTGACGGAGCTCGTCAGCATTTTTGCTGGAGGGAGTCAGCTGCCAGCCTAGTGAATAACTGCTAACCTATACCTGGTGTTGGTCTTGAACGAGACGGTTGCAGGCGACGAGTGTGCCACTAGAGAGACTTAAAGATTGGAAGTCGAACCAATTCACTTGAGAGGATTCATTACCTTTTTCTCGGCTTTTTATCCTTGCTGAGTCGCTCTTTCTGTGATCCAATGCCATTACCGCCGTCTGTCGTGGGTGTGCACATGCTGTACACCATTTACACGCAACACAGGGCAATAAGACACACTCAACACCAATACGTTACTTAAAAAAGGAAATGCCAGTTTACCGTCGAATTTGACCAATTATACATAGAATACGTGATACTCGGCGATTTGCGGAGAGAAGCCGGCTTTCGAAGCTGGCTGCAGTGTTGCTCAGCCGATTCCATCACACAAATATCAACACAACAAACCGCGTCGGTTACTGCAACCGCCTTTAAAAAAATAACAAAGCATTGCTTTCATCAATAATTTAAACCCCATGATAAGAAAAAACTGTCATGATTAAGATAATTGATGCTTTGGCGCGTCGGCGACCACGTCTTCTCAGCATCTCCCGCCCATCCAGACGTCCAGGGGTATTTCCGAGGAGAGCACAGCCCGGTACTGTGCTGGCGGTTATCACCCAGTCAGAATCGGAGACCTTTCTAATCAAGACAGATACCAAATCGTTAGCAAACTTGGATATGGCGCGTATTCTACTGTCTGGCTAGGCTTCGATAGGCGGTAAGTCCTGTGCCGTGAAGCAGCCCATCCCAGTCACTAAGATTAGCCCAGCTTGACGCGCCATTTGGCGCTGAAAATACTCACAGCAGATTCATATGGCCAAGAGAACGATATATTCGAGATTGATATCCTCAAGCACATGCGATGTCTGGCCGCTGATGAGCCAGGCGCGCGACACATCCTACAGCTGCTTGACAATTTCCAGCATGACGGACCCAATGGAACACATGCCTGTCTCGTCTTTCCCGCAATGGGACCGGACGTCACAAACTACTCTCAGCTCTTTCCAAAGCGCCGTATCCCAGCGCCCCAAATAAAGACCATTTCACGACAATTGCTGCTCGGCCTATCCTTTCTACATGATATCAGTCGCGTCATACATACGGGTCAGTAAACAGAAGAAATTTTGTCCCGAAACTTGCTTCATACTGACAAGACATTTGGTCGAAGATATAAAAACCGCAAAACATTCTTTTAGACACATCGTCTATCAGGGACATGTTCCAGAATGCACCATCAGAAGTCTTTCGACCGGACAGCGACGCTTGTCCTGACGCCGTCATTCAATCCATCCAAGTCTCTTCCGCGGAAGAAGATTTAGCAGAGACAACAGAGATATCTGTCAAGATAGCGGATTTTGGAACAGGTAATTCCCCTCTCAAGGACATAAATACGCACTCTAATCCCCTGCAGCAAGCTGGTTCGACAGGCACCTCACGGAGTGGATCCAGCCGCCCATGCTCAGGGCGCCGGAGGTAATACTCGGAGCGGAGTGGGACTACAAGGTAGATATTTGGAATTTGGGATTAATTTTTAAGTGGTATAGTATATATAATGAGTACAGTGACGCATGCTGATGCACAATGTAAGATCTGGGAGCTTGTCGAGGGACAGGTGCTCTTCGATGGCAACTGGAATCCGGGTGACGAGTATTCATCCGCTGCTCATCTCGCCCAAATGTCCGCGTTGCTTGGCTAGATTCCAAAGTGTGTACTGAACAGAGCTCATAATAGGAGCCGGTACTTTGATCCCGAAGGTATGTATTGCCGCAGGACAGCAACCTGCTGGTATTAGGCTAACGTGGGTTCATGCAGGGAGTCTGCTTCGTTCATCAACATTTCCGCCGCAACAGTTGGGAAATTTCAGTACAGCGTATGCAAATTCCGACCCTGAAAGAAGAAATTTCCTGCAGTTTATCGAGTCCATGGTGAGACTGAACCCAGAAAAGCGCCTAGACGCAAGCCAGCTTCTGCTTTCACCGCGGCTGTCAACAAATCCAACTCAGAATCTCCCCACTACCGCACTACATTGATTAAGTAAAAATGGCATCCGAATACCTGGCACAACTCCTTTACGGAAATGAACACCTCAACTCCTCTGACCATTTTTGTCTATTTGCGTTGTATTTTCACCCAATTATAAGGCGGCAAAAGAATCCACCGGTTGTAAATTAGATATCTACTCCTACAATAGCAATGGTACCTGTATTTTATAAAAAAAANTATATTTGAATCTGTTGATATTTCTCATATATTTCAAGACTTTGATATTTCTAACCTGCAGACTTATTTTGACATTTCTTATAGATTTTCATTTCTATATAACTATACAATGTAGTATTTATTTCAATCATCGTGTAAAATAATGCTGCGTTATGATACCAGTACTATAGCTAACTTTGTTTCATAGCCGATATGATGTGATCGGCATCGCCACTCTGTTGAACCATATCCCAGAACCGACCCTTTCTTGCCATCAATTCTTTGGGGGGCCCAAATTCCGCCACCTCGCCGTCGCTCATAACAAGTATATTGTCAAAATCGGCCACAGTCAACAGGCGGTGCGCGACAACCAAAATTGTCGAGTCCTGGAAGTCTTCCCGGATGACTTGCTGAATCGCTGCATCGACGTTACTATCTACCGCGCTGGTGGCTTCATCCAGAATCAGGATGGGGCATTGAACCAGCAGGGCCCGCGCCAGGCACAGTAATTGTCGCTGGCCGTAGGAGAGATTCTTCCCACCCGCGTCAATTTCCATGTCGAGGTTCGAGAATTTGCTGCTCTGAGCCTCTCCGGTGGTATTGGGCGAGGTGAGATGTACTCTACACAGAGCTGCAAGTATGGCCTCGTCGCTCTTCATACCGTGGGGGTCAACATTTGATCGTAGCGTCCCTGAGAATAGAAAGGGATCTTGAGGTATGAGTGTCAAAACATCCCTGAGTCTCTGTAGCTTAATCTTGGCGATGTTGACTCCGTCAATGAAGATGCCTCCTTCTGTCGGGCTGATGAATCGGAGAAGGGCACTCGTAAGGCTTGTTTTTCCTGCCCCAGTACGCCCAACAATTCCAAGCCGTTGTTTTGGCTTCACCGAAAAGCTCACATTGTTGAGTGCCGGCCGTAATGAGCTGTCATAGCTGACAACCAAGTTGCGAGCCTCAATGTTGGAACGTTCAGGCCAAGCCTCTTTTGGTTGGTCTCCCTCTTGGCTCTCTCTCTCGACAGAGGCGAGGCTGATAATTCTGCCAATGGTGCGAGTGAGCAGGTCCTGAACATTGAAGATGCCAGTTGCGCCACGCAGCGCGCTTTGAAGCTGCAATGCAAGGCTAATGACCAAGCCAGTCTTTGCGGCGTCTGCACCCTGATACACGAGGGCGGCCGCCATCGCAGTAACGAATACAACCCCCAAAGACCCGAGTCGCACTGCAAGCCATTGCTGCCCGAGAATGAGATGCAATCCTAACTTCCCACCACGATCGCTTAGATCATCCATTTCGTCAAGATAATGGGCCGTTCGGTTGAAAGCTCTGATTGTTGCTAATCCAGCGGGAACGGAGGTAACGTGTTCTAGAATGGGACGTAGGGATTGATCAATAAGCCTCATAAGCTGACGAGAGACAGAAAGCTGCCGAGTGGCTACGTTGGCGTATGTAAATATGATGGCGATACTGAAGAAATTTGACTGAGGAGCGGAAACGCAGCTGCTGAGTGTTAACAATGTCATGCCGAGTTCCCAAGCAGCTCTTACCTGGCACTCAAAATGAACACTAAATGAATGACGTTTCCCAAAAGATTATGGATCGTCTCGGTAGTCCGGTTATCCAACGAGTACATGTCTGTTTCCACAGTTTGAATCAATTCTCCCAGAGGCATGCTGTCTATCCAAGACAGTGGAGCATAGAGTACACTTCCAACGAGTTTCTGGAAAAGCGAGCGTGAGGCATGAAGGCTCATTCGCTGCAAAATCAAGGCTCGGATCTCAACAGCGGCAACTGCGCTGAACGAGAGCAAGAGATAGATCCCGATCTTCGAAGCAATGGAGGAATCTGCTTTATCAACGTCGTACGCCGTCCACCGTGTCAACCACCAAGAGCTGCTGTTCGCCGCGGCTCGGGCTACAAGAGTGACGAAGATCCCAATAGCCAGCGGCAAAATCCCTCCACTGGCCCAGATATAAGCTGAAAACACCCGTTTGCCGCTCATCATCGCCAGTTTGCCCGGCTTCAGTCTGGGAAGCTCTGCCGCGCTGGTTTCATCTTCAGGATTCGGCACCAACTTCTCTTTTTCCAGCTTTGTATCAGAATCGCCACCGGTGACAGAGCCAAGGGGCAAAGATTTGCCCGCAGCAGTACCGTTCATTACTTTAACATGGTACTTGGCCGCCGAAAGGCACACACCGGGAGTATGAGTAACCAGAATGACAGTTCTGTCTTTCGCCAAGTCGCCGGTCAAAGCCTGCTCGCAGATTTGTTTTGCAACATGAGCATCGACTGCGCTCAGTACGTCATCCAAGATAATGATTTTGGAGGAAGAATAAAAAGCGCGTGCAAGAGCCACTCGCCACTTTTGCCCACCACTTAAGAAGGCCCCGTTCAGGCCCGCGACAGTGTCATCCCCTTTTGGCAAAACACCGATGTCTTTCTCCAGGGCACATGCCTTCAAAACTTTTCCGTAACGGCTTTCGTTATATTTGGACCCGAAAATAATGTTTTCCTTCACAGTGCAGTTTTCGATCCAAGGCGGCTGGGAAACTAACGCCGTGCTGCTGACAGCGGATGCCTGTGCAGGCTTCTCACTTGAACTAGAGAATGGAGCCAGGAGACTGCCCGCGCAAATATCAGCCTCGTCGAGGAGACCAGCAACAAGTAAACTTTTGCCAGAGCCGGTGCTGCCGGTTATTATGCTCAGATTTCCGGCTGGAAATTTGAGGCTGACCTCTCGCAAAGCGAAACCCGTCGCGGAGCTGGAATCCCAAGCGAGATCTGCATTCTGCAGCTCCAGAATATCTGCCGACTTGGCAGATATCTTCCTTTCCGGTCCGTTAAAGAACTTTTGCAAACGCTCATAGCTAGACCAGGAGGTACGTGCATCGGTAATGCGCCCCGGGACTTCTTTAAATTCCGCGTGAAGGCTGTTGAACAGATTGAGCGAAAGAAAAGCTACCGAAGAACTGAGGTGACCAGTTTCAAAGGCATACGTAGAAAGAGCGAGAGAGGCCAATAAAACTGGACTCAAGTTTACCACCAGGCTTAGTGCAGCCATCGCGATATCTGCATGCCACATTTTCTTCAGCTCCTCATCTCTCACTGAGGCGAGTCTCTTCTGCCAAACGCGCTCCATGGATGAGAGCCTGATATGCCGAAGGTTCTCCAAGGCCTCTGAAATAAGGTTCGAAACTGCTGAATGAGCCTTGGCCCTCTTTACACTTGCTTCTCGATGATTTTGAGATAGCCTTGTCGAAAGCAGTGCCAGCAGTAGCGATGCCGCACTGCCCACCAAGACGCTCTTCACGCCAAGAAGTTGGGCCAGATAACCAACATCAAGAATGAGCTTGAAAGCGATCATTAAAAAGTGATGGGTATGCGCGCAAGCATTTGCAGTTTCCATACTGTATATAGATTAGCCAGTGTTTGTATGTACTCGGGAGGACCTTACCAATCATTAGTGACGAGGTCCGTCAAAGATAACTTCTCTGTGGGAGCCGACTCGTTTTTGCCATTTGCCGAATTGTTTTCGCCACTCAGTTTGCTCCGCGCAGTTTTCTCAAGAACAAGTGTCTTCAGCATTCCCTCAATGGGGATTTGTAATCTCATTTGTGTGACCCAGGTCAGCCAGCTCTTCGAGAAAGTTTCCACCAGTAGCCCAAAGCCAAGGCCAACAACCCATACACCGGCAGCCTCATTGTAGCCCGGCTGCATTTCCAGAGCTTGCAGTAATTTGAAGAGTGCGTAGCGGCTACCAAATTGAGAACACGCGGCAAGGAAGACAAGTAGCCACTGCTGCACCAGGACTGACCAGAACGCTCTCATCAGCCGCTGCCAGAGTTCACCGGTTCCGCCTCGAACTTCAAAAACATCTTTTAATACTCGAACCCGAGATGCATACCCAATTTCAGGAAGATCCTCCATCTTCAAGCTTGTTGGCACCTCCGACTTTGATTGATGAAACGGTCCCCAAGCAAAGGTCAGCCTCCCGATGACTGACGCAGAGAACTGGCGGTCGACTGCCTTGCCACCATAGAAGACGGCTGGACGTCTTGGAATCGATGTGCTTGCCACTATAATTATGAGTAGTAAGCAAAGTTCGAACCAGTTTGACTGTGGCTCAGATCCCATTTTGATCGGTCGCTTGTAAATCGCCCACGGCAGACTAAATGCAGCCGAAAAAGCCAGTCGCACTCCGTGCATGTAACGGACGAGAAACCGAGAGTCATTGTTGATAATGAAAGCTTGCATGACCAAGAAAAACTGTTTGATATGAATAACTTGAGAACAAAATTAATGCAGACCTCTGTTGCACATACCCAATTCATGGTTGGAATCCATCTAGAGGTAGAGTTGGTAGTCTGATCGGGGTTCAAAGCGAAGTGGCGATATAGCTCGACAGATAGACCTGCCACTGCTGCAGTGTTTAGTACTGCCCTCGGAATGCTAGCTGTGCACAAGGCTGCCGAGTCGTTTGTTGCCTCGCCATCCTCGTCGCGATAGGTACTATTTTGGTGCTTCTTTGCGCCGAGGAACTGCTTCAGCGTCACCAAGGTCAACAACGGCACACCCACTGCACCAGCGATCAGCACCCAGGGCACTGGTTCCCACAATTGACGATGCATTGTTTGCCGGCTAGAACTCATCCCGAAATTCAATATGGCATCGCTATGCACTTTCAAAGGGGCGGCGCAATAACTTATATGAGGAGAAGACCCGCGGTCACAAACGACGCTCGCTAGCCAGTGACTCACAAGCTTGATAGCGCATGCAGGGTGGTTACTCATGGCGCATGCGAGACGCCGAGTCCCGAGCATCGAGCGGGGGAAAAGCAACATGAATGTGAATATTTTACCGTACGTAAATGCAATTAAATATATAAGAACCACCGAAATAAGTAGAAATTTTGCATGTACAAGGTTGATGTTTACATTTTACATCCTTTCTATCCAGTATCTTCAAATACATCATCGCTACACAGCATATCAGCGTAAAAGCCTTCGTAGTCTCGGCATGACGCTGCCTTAGTGCATCCTGCGCAGTTCTTCAACCAGAGTTCGTACATCTTCAACGCTGGGACCAAGGTCTTTGCAGAGCTCTGCTTGAGTTGCTTCATCCAAGTCAAGGAATCTCTCCACCATCTCGCCGTCAACAAAGCGGTATGGACCTTCTGCCTCTCGAGTCTGGTTGCGGAACGACCTCCAGGTGTCGAAGCTGATATTGCCAGTTGATCTCACATGCTTTTGGATACTTGTCTGAAGCGTCATGAGCATATCCTGATACCTTGGTGCAATATCACCGTATAGATACAGCGTGCCCTCGATCTAGACGGGAAGAAGAGTTCGTTAGCGTGGTAAATATGCAAAGAATCTGATAAGCGTACTGATGCAAGGAAAGCCTTTGGCGAAACGACGGCATTCTCTGTCGGCGCGACGTTCAGCTTGCGGATCTTATTGATTTGTTCGCCAATGTTCATTTCACTCGTGATTTCGAGACGCGCCTGGTCTCGTTCGGTTGGCGCATCTGGATTTCGCGCAAGCACGATAATATTACCCTGCGCGTCTGTCTCCAGCCATCTCTCGTCACCCAAATGGCAAACTGAAGTAGACCAAGCTGACTGGAAGTGCCTAGCCTTCTCCTCTAGTTTGGCTGGCTCTCCGTCTTTAGGCGGTGAAAACTCGACCAAAGATAGTGATTGCATCAGATCTGCAACACCAATGATGTTCCCCGACACATCAATTGCCATTGGGAAAGAGGCTGGACGATACGCCGCAAGCTTTTGCAGGGAACCCTCAGTGCTAGTCTCTTCGGTATAGCCATAGACAACAACTGTTTTAGACAGACCGGCGACGATGTACTCATCCATGACACTCAGGCAGCGGCAGGCACCTTTGAGATTATGTGATACAATAGTGTATAACTGGCGTTCCTCGTCAACGCCAAGCACTAGTATCCGGCCTCGCGTTTCTCCAGCTTCACCAACTTCTGCGTCTGTGACAAAACTGGTTCCGACAATGAAGCGCTCTGCAAGTGTGCCAGTATGGTCAGGAAGCTCAGAGCGAATGACACTCTCAACCATTTCTAGTGTGCTCGATGCATTGAGTTGCAGTGGAGCGCCAAGTTCCTGGAAAATGATCTCGTCCACTAGCTTCACTGAACTTGTGATAATTTCTTCGTTATGAATAAGCTCCTTTTTGATACAGCCGAGAGCAAATGCCTTGATTCCGGGCGCATAAGCTACGCGACGGACTGTCTCATATACCGGAAGCGATTTGACGTGAGTAAGACGCTCTTTATCGACATGGCATAGGCGAACGTGTTTGTCAGTGGAGAGCAATATTGAATCAGGGAATGCCTCAGAATCAAACGGTGCGACGTAGGTCGCATCGTCAGCGGTGGTAGCAGAGTAAATAATGCGCCCTTCGGAGCTATAAATCAAGCTGGCATGTTCGGTCGTAGCAAAGATGCTGCTTGTACCATCAGGTTCCGGTAAAATATGTAGACGCGCAGGACTGCTTCCCAAGGTGACACTCTTTTTACCGGATAGATTCATGTTTTCAGATACGTTGAAGTTGATAACCGTTCCGTCTTCCAGAGCAACCAAAAGTGTCACGCCAGATGTATTTTGTGGGTGTAATTGAACCATAGCGATGTCGCGGGGCACTGAAGCAGCATCACTTGTCTGCTGAAGCGTTTCGCCATGCTTGGCACTGAGAGTCGCTAGGTCAACGATTGTAATCTTTCCAGAGTTCCACCACCCGACAACGCCGTAGTCAGTGAGATCTGGCGAGGCATGCAGGCAAGAAATCTGATCAGACTGACCTGAATTGTCAGCCCCTTGATATCTTTGCACACAAGTTGCAAGGTCCTTTTCAATATTCAATGACACAAGGATAGATCCGTCAACACAGAGCAGGACCCATTTTCCGTTGCTCGACGCAGCCGTAATCTCGCCACGGTCTTCATTTGTCCATGATGATATCTTCATACCGTTTTCGGGATCCAGAACCGCAACATCGGTAGTCGTAACTTGCAGCAAATGTCCATTTGGCAGGTTTCTCGCAACCAACGTCTCCATCTCCAGGTTCATGCCAGAAAACTCGTAAACTTCTTCAATGTCTCCGTCCACGCCAAAGCGGAAGATGCGGGTTTCCATAACGAAAGATGCAACGAGCGTGTCGACCTTCTCAGAACCATTTGACTTTATGGTGAATAGTCCCTTTGTGTTTTGAAGTTCGTCCAGTACACCGTAGTCTTCCAAGCCAACACCACTTCTTATGCTGCGCAGTGACCCATCCCTGTAGGCACCGCAGCCGGCAACAATTCTGGCTTGGCCGGAAGAGAACACGTTCCCTTGCTGGTTATCGCCTTCTCTATTACCCATATCCATGATTGCAAAGTCCAGAATCGGGGCGTTATTGGAAATGAGCTTAATGGGATACATCGTTCGCGAGTCGACGTCGATTTGAAGGAGCTGAGAATCGCCATGGTGCGAGGCGAGGAAGAGCATACCATCGCCCATATATACAAGTGTCGATGCTCGAGAAGTCAAGTCTTTGGAATCGGGAAACTTGATGGAGTCAACGGTAATCCCTGTGACAACTACTCCGGTCGGTTCTGATTTTGTTTGTAAAGTCATCAAGTCCAGACGTCCGTAGTCATCGGCGAGGAAATAGCGCGTATCATCGTACATGGCCCAGGCCACATAAATCTTTGGCTCGTCGAGCGCCGACGACACACTCGAATATGTGAGACTGTCGAAATAGGTCAGGAGTGTCTCTCCTACCACCAGCAGGCCACCCAAATGTGCCCTTGCCCCCTCGTTGTTGCGGACATGGTATCGCTTTTCTTCGGGGACCGGTACAGGGATCAGCATGGAGGCGTACGGGTCGGCAATGACCTGATCAAGCTCTCGATCCTTGTGCGGGTCGAATTTCGAGACATCGCTGCCCTTGTCGTCTTTTGTCAACCTGTATACCGCAACACGAGCTTCTTCCTGATCGAGCTGCGTCTTGTAGAGAAAGGCGATACGCGGATGGCCAGTACGGCTATGGATGAACGTGCTGTCCTTCATCCACAATTCTGTTAGGCGAATCTGTTCCATGTTCTCGAGCTTATCAGCGGCACCGCGCCTACTAGGCAGGCGGAACACGTTGAGCACGCCCTCCCATAGATGCATCACCATGTATTTGGCGGTGGGGTCGACAAGGCATTTGTTCTGGCTTTGCGATTCGCGCATGTACGGTTCGGCATCGTCTGCTTTCGCATCGGTAAGAAATGACATTTCATTTCTTTCCGAGTCCCATGATACGTAGAAATATTGTAATCGTTCGGTGCCGACAAAGAGGAGGTCGGTAGTGGCGTCCTTGGGGCGCAAACGCTGCAGCATGCATATCGTGCCGTACACGACTTTGGTGTGAAGGCACGTCATGCCCTCCTGAGTGACGCGCCATATCTCGAGTCGATTCGCCTTGCTAGAGAAGGAAGCTGATTAGAAATCAAGTCGGAGGGCAATTTGCAGGCGCAGGGTCGCGATGCCGCCAGCCGGCCCTAGGCAGAAGGGCACACTTACGCGACGATGAGGTCTTCGTGGTCTGGGGAGCTAAATTGAAGCCGAATGGCATGGCGAATGCTCGTGGGCAGATGCACTGGCGCTACATACGCCATGATGAGGTGGATGGCCTTGGGAGGTGTTGCAAGGCGTAAGTTATGCTCCCGCGAAGAGCTTCGAAGAGAGCTCCATGGCAAGTGAAGTGCGTCACTAGCAGTCTTTGGCGCAGCTTTAGCGTTGGCCGGCACTGGCCCGCTGGCATTGGTGGGGTGCAAGTGCCGGAGTTTAGATGTATCGAGACAACATATTCCAGGCAAACTCCGACAGCGCCGGCGATATAAATCCAAGAATAATTTATTCCGAGAGGCACGAGCAAAAAAANGCGCCATTCAAATATTATAACCACGAGTTTCATGCCGTCAGGTATTGGTTCATGACATTACAAACGCCTCCAGCCCAGGCGTTGGTAGCGGGCAGTTTCCCGCTGACAAACACTCTTCTGGTGCCATTGGCAGCTATCAGTAGCTCGCTTTTCAAAACGACATGAATTGCAGAAAATAATGTCGGAGATATCAGGCAGATGGATGATAATCACGAGTCCGCTATTCAATACGCAGAGAAGAATAGCCTATTTCACAGCCACCGCCAGGATGCGTTCGCGCCTGAGGCTTGTTTGGCTCGGCTGCACTCATCTTTCGACGTACCTCCCGAAAACTTATTAAATCACGAATCAATACCAGACAAGATAGAATTGCGGGTCAACTCAGAAATTTTTGATACGGAGACTTTGATCCATGGGCCGCTAGACGTGTCCGAAGCTCCCGCACAAACGATACGCCTATTTACAGCAGAGCGAATACATGGCCTCTTGGTCGAGGTACCGGAAATAGAGCGAGCGATAAACTACGAGAATTACCCCAGTATTACTGAACGAGCCTTTGACGCATGTCTCTCTAAACAATACCTGCCTCTCATCTCTGTCGATGGAAAGAAAGATCATGGGCTCGCCTTTCCGCCCCATGTAGACAGATTGCATCAAGCTCTTCTCTACAAGGTAGACTACGAGAAACCGAGCCCTCCAATACACGTACAATCCCCGGTTAAAGGCGGAATAAATACAGATTCAGAGGTGTGTTGAATGTTGGCACTCCTCGTCGCGGCCGCTCTAACGCATAGCAGCTATTTGTCGTGCACGAAGAGGCCATCACTCCTCCGCAGTCTCCGAGACCAAGACTTGAGCCATCTCCTGCAGTCAACAATGGGCCAACAAGCCGTTCTGACCGTTTTGAACCTGGGCCAACTACCAGCGCCAATGCCGCTCCAGAGTCAACAGAGGCAGAGGTCAAGTGCTTGGATAGTTGCCCTGCTGCGCAAACTCAGCAGAACGAGGTACCAAATGCGCCGGAGACACATGCCCAAGAGATACCTACCGACTCCTTCTTCGAGGACGCCTTCTTCACGGATGAGGCTGAGCTCACCGAAGTCCAGGGCATGATGTCTATGTTGGAGCAGCTCAACATGCTAGTGCTTCCGCTGCCGAATATACAAGCCTCAGAAGCAGAGTTGATTGGCATCCAAACTTCCTCTTCACTCCGCAAGCTGAATTGGGATCATCATAAACAGTTACCAAGCTTGCCCTTAGATCATGGTCTGGACGAGGCACTGCCCTGGGCGCCGCTCCCATCACCACGCGGCGGCTACTTTGACGAGGAAATAATAGAACCCACCAAAGAAAACATTCCACCAAGCGACCAAGAACCCAAAAATCATCTCATCGGCAAACTTGGTACCATTCATGACGGCGATATCGAAGAATGTGCGGAGGCAAAAAAAGTGCTGAAAGAGCAACCACCTCGGAGCAACTCCCTCGATACCTTGATCAAGCTCAAATTTAAGCGAAGCATATCTCAGCAAACCCCGTCAGCATCAGCCAGCGGGTTTTCGCCACAGTTCAAAACGAATAGGTCCGTCTTGCCCGCTGCCGACGACCCCGGGGCTACATCGAAGCTAGTATCTGCCTTCATGGCGCTCCGCGGCGTCAAAAGGCTACCATGAGGGTTGAAACGAGTCGGTCCGCGCAACTGAACACAAGAAGAAAAGAAGATAATACAGTGAGGGCGTTTCCACTCCATGTTCATCTACCCGATGTCTAGATGCAATGTATAAAAAGCGCAGAGAAAGACATGTCCCATCTATCAGGACTGGTGGGGGGAGAGCCGTGTAGTCTCCCCGTATGTATGTGTATAGTTGTCATCTAGAGCCACAGCGAAACAAAACAGACAGAACAAGCAAGAAATCATTTTCAGCTTCAGCACAGCTCCCACAGCGGTCGTGGCATCTTGGTCAGCGCCGGCGCCATCGAGCGCGCCTGCTTCAGCCCGACGGGCTCTGTGAGCTCTGCGCTTCCCTCTCCCGTCTCCGCTGGCAGCGGCATCTCGCCTCGATCCTGCGCCCGGCCCAAGAAGCAGAAGCAGAAGCCCAGAACCACCATGTCGGGTCAGGCGTCCGCCAAGCGCCAGGTCGAGCGCGGGGAGAGCAGCAGCGGCGATGATAGCCCTGCGGCGTCCGCCTCTGGCGGCGGGAGCGGCGCCAGGTCGAAGCAGGCCCGCGTGGAACGAGGCGCAGAGGACTTCTCGTCTGTCGTCAAGAATCGCCTGCAGTCTTATACCCGTACCGGCCAGGCCTGCGACCGATGCAAGGTACGTCCCCGTTGTCACTTGTGCTGCCTACTGTGCTACTGTGTCATCTGCAGTGCTAACATTCCCGCTTCTAGGTTCGGAAAATCCGATGCGATGCGCTTCCCGAAGGCTGTTCACACTGCATAAATTTAAACCTCGAGTGCTTTGTCACTGACAGAGTTTCTGGTCGCACCGAACGCCGTGGCTATATGCAGGAGCTGGAGCGAGACAAGAATGGCATGGTATCACACATACGACAACTCGAAAAGCTTCTGTTGGAGAATGGAGTACAAGTTCGACCCTTTCAAGAAGAGAAAACGGGCTCCGATGCTGGCGACGAAACTACAGAGGCAGCACTCAAACAGGAAGATTCACCCGTGTCAGAATGGGCGCAAGTAGGCTCACTATGGGTCAAAAACTATACAAAGAAGCCGTCATACTCCCCAAGATTCCCACGCAGCAAACTCGAGTCTCGATCAGAATCCAAAGGAACGGTTGCGGGTCGCACCGTCGCGCCACTCAATTCGATGCGCGGCACCAAACTCACCTTTCTGGGCACTACGATCGACACGAGCTCTTTCCCGGTCCCGGACGTGGACGAACCCGAGGATCCAACCGACATGACTCCTCTCTATAATAAATCGTCCCAAGCTTTTCTGCAAACCACGGCGGGTGTCAACCCTCTGGTGCAGGTCGAACTTCCCTCACGACAAGAGGCCTTCACATACGCAGAGTGGTACTTCATGACCATGGGAGTGTTCATTCCCGTCTTACATCAACCGACGTTCATGGCATTACTTGCACGTATGTACGACGAGCCACAATTTCAACCGACCGCCGCGCAAGTAGTGCAAGTACGCATGGTCTTTGCGACCATTCTTTTCCAGTATGGCGTTCGAAATTGGCAGCAAGCAGATCAGCGCTACCACCTCAATGACCTATCCAACAAGCATTTTCACTTTGCCATCTCAAAATGGCACCAGCTGCTCCTCTCAAGAGATCTTGAGGCTGTACAGGCTCTGGCATTAATTGCGTCACATGCTCGTCAGTTCCCTAAGTTGGGCTGCGGATCTATTGTCGCGCACGCCGTGCTGCAGCGTGCCATCGACTTCAATCTACACCGAAATTTACAACCACAGGGTGAGAAAACTAATCTCACAAACGAGATGCGCAAACGAGTCTGGTGGAGCATTTTGATGACCGTTGTCTCCATCACTGGTCGTCGCGGATATCCAGTGCCCATCGCTGTTGAAGAAATCGACGCCGAGTTTCCGGAGCCGATTGCAGACGAGTTGCTCACTGAGGATGGCGTTGATACATCACGGACTCTCCCGTGCCCATTTGAGGCTGCCATTGCTGGCTTCAAGATCACCCCCATTTTTATGGAAGTCTTCTCAAATATCCACAGCGTCCGAGGAGACCCTGACAACTATCTTACAGTGGTTGAGGCGCTTGAAGAGCAGCTCCGGCAGTGGGAATCAGATTTGCCTGAATCGCTCAAACTTTCTGAAGACGCGACTGTGGATATTCAGATGCTGGCGCCTCTGTTTATGCGCACATACGTGTTGGAAGTTCGCCTGTCATTACGCCACCCTGGTGTGGCCATGACGACGGACAAGCAAATTATTGCGGAAAACACTCGAATCTGTGCCGAAACCGCGCGAGACTTTCTTCGCGTCGCGGAGAAAATACAGATGATCAAGTGTTTGGATACAACCTGGTATACGGTTTCTTTCGCATCTGCATGCATCTTTTCCATGCTGAGCGCCCAATGGGAAAAACGATTCACAACCTCAGAAGATGAATTTTCCTCCTTGCAAAAAGACATGGCCAGCTGGATGTCTATTCTCGAAGACATTGGCGCCATTCTTGATGCGAAAACAAGTATTACGGATGAAATTAGACGTATCATGGAGCGCACACTCAGTTGGATTCGGAGCGACATGGATCGCAACGAGGATGACAAGAAAAAGGCAATCGCAAAGCCGGCTTCTGGGAAGGGCAAGGCATTGCCAAAGTCCCAAGCAAAAAATCACCGTCGCTCAGAGTCTCTTCCACGAAAGCAGTCGCAGTCACAGTCACAGCCGCAGAAGCCAAACCAGTCATCGGTTGATGAGGCTTCTCACACCGCTCCACCAGCTCCCCAACCTGTTCAACCGCAGACAGTGACCCAGACCTCAGCTGTTACGCAAACACCAGTTAGCGAGGCCATGAGTGCTACAAATAACGATGCATCAAACAAGGGTTACTACACGGAGCAGCCAGTGGCTGCTCAGCAAAACTACCAGCCGATGGCATATGGCGCCGCTCAGCAGCAAACTCTCAGCCATGCTGGATACCATCCCGACCCATCGATGATGTACAACAACACAGCAACGAATGTCGCGCCAATAGCCGATACCTCGGTAGCTGAAAACCCATTGATCGCATTTGCGTCGCAAGCAACACAGCACATGCCACCCCACACCGAGGCCGACTACTTGTGGAGTGGCCGCAATACTTGGCAAGACTGGACGGCTGCTATTGCAGACACTAATGACCGCTACAGCGCCAACGCTCTCCTGACCCTCGGAAGTGGCGCAATGCAGCACCAAACAGATCCGCAGATGGATTCATCTTTCATCATCAACCACGGCAACTCGATGTCCCAGCAGGGTGGCATGCATCCGTCAGCCCAACCAGGTCAGACCTGGCCAATTATGATGTTTGATAACAACAACTCGGCGACATCAGGGTAAAGGGTAATGAAGGATTCCAACCGGGGGGGGTAGAACGATGCTACCCAGTGACATCGCTCTGAACCCAGCGATATATATGTATGATACGTGAAATATCACAGAGATGGGGCCTGTGTTTGAATAAACGGCGCGTGCGAACAATGAAAAGCGGGCGATGTTTGTAGATTTGTATTTCTTTTCTTTTCGGGCCTTTTTTGGCGGGTTGTTCTTTGGTACATGGAAGGCGCATTTGATTTGGGACGGAGTGATAAATGGCATTCTTAGAGATACCACGGCTTACAATGTACATGATTAGTATTTATATCCATGATTGGTTTACAAACAGAATGAAATCATAGAATCTGAATCGGACTCATGGGCCAGACCACTCGGAATTTGGAAAAAGTGCAAGCTACTGCATAGGAGGGTGCCCACACAGCGGCAGATACTTGGCTAATGTTTCTGCTGCACCCGCAGCCAATAAAACAGCAGCGGTTGCCAATGCAATCTACACCCATGCCTGGAGAGACAGTGTTCAGCTCAGCTTTCCTGCGTGGCGTCGCGCTACGTGGCACCAGGACAAGGGCTAATTGACCTGCATCAGGCAGCATCGGCAGCCGATCATCGCAAGTGGTGCCGGGAGGAGCCGTCCACGATTTACCGTTTTGCGTCTTATGCGTTGTTGTCTCCAACAGTTGCCGCGCACTAATGCAAGCCAGACCCAGCACAACTGCGGGTTCAAAAGGAGTGTTCCGTACTGACCAGCCGGTATATACCTGGCAACGGGGAGCAGAGGGGGGGGAAAAGAGGAGCGCTACGAGGTGATACTGGTGAGCAGCAGGTTGTCTCAGGACTGCATACAGAGCTGGCAATTACCCCGGCGGCAAGCGTACATCATGGAGCGCACATAATCACATGAGGCGGCACCCTCTGTTGTCTGCTCCATCACAAGTAGAGCGCCGTGGGAGTTCTAACAAAACTCGTTTCCTACATTGCAGATTTGCAGAAGCCGAAAGATACGGAGCGGCGAATTAACACAGAATGGCGCAACCGATTCCCCAGCCAAAGGGCGTGCCGTTCCTGGGCAACATCTTTGACGTCAAGCCGAGCAATACCTGGTCGTCCCTCAAGGCTCTCGCTGAGGAGCACGGCGAAATCTTCCAGATCAAGGTCCTCGGCCACACGATCGTTTTTGTCGCGAGCGCCGCGCTCGCGGAGGAGATTTGCGACGAGAAGCGCTTCCGCAAGTACGTTGGCGGACCCGTGGTCGAGATCCGCGCCGCCGTGCACGATGCGCTCTTCACGGCCTACGACAACGAGGCCAGCTNGGGAATCGCGCACCGCATTATCGCGCCGCACCTNCGCGCCGGACGCGCTCGCCAAGTGGCACGCGGAGATGCGCGACACGGCGCAGGAGATGATTGACGGGTGGAGGAAGCTTGATGGCGGTGGTGGCGGCGTCGTCGTCTCCCCGTTTGAGCAGCTNCGGTAGGTTGAACCTGGAGACGAGACCCTGG
>JANAKD010000486.1:0-18022 GCA_027627215.1 Lecanicillium saksenae | reverse complement strand
CCTGCACCTTGGCTCCTTGCGCCCCCGAGAAATCCTGCAGGCTGGTGGCGTGGCGCTCTCCTGCCCCCAAGCTTTGCGTTTCGCCCATGTTCTCTTAAAAGGCGCCTGGCCCGTCCTGTGCCCTGCATCGAGGTCAGCCGCGTAATTGTCCCTTTGATATACAAAAATAGCCTGTTTGCCTCTTTGTTTCCTTTGAAAACAAAGGACAGCGCTACAAAAGCCCCGAGAGTCAGAGACCAAGACATCGCGGCTCCAGGTCTCACCCTCTATCCCACCATTGGCTGCCTTCAGCTTGCCCAGGAACAAACTAGCACGGCCGCCCACGCTGTGCGTGTGCCTCCTTTGTATCAATAGCAACCAGTCGAGTCAGCCGACCACGCGGGAGACGAAAATAGTAGCCTCTATTTTTTCCGATTTCGTGAGGCTCTGCCTTTGTTTGCTTCTTGACAGCTATCGCGACTTTGCTGTTGTTTGCTCCAAGTGCAGCCCGCGTTTACACCCGCCAGCTGCCAGCTGCCACCACTTACAAAAACCACGTTTCGCCTTCACCACCGATACCGCACCAGATACGCTTCACATTCTCCTCTAAACATGGCCATTATTGCTCAACCTGTCCCCATGGGACTAACAACGGTGTCGCGTCGCAGTGGCTTCGTCATGGAGGCTGACCAAGCGCCGCTCCAAAGCTGGATTGCTTCGCAACATGCTCGCATGACAAACAGACGCCCAGCCGCTAGAGCACTTCCATCACTCAAAGACATCCCATACACGGCATCGGAATGGAAGAGGGCACTTGCCGAAGTCAAACGCGACTACAGTACCAAGAGATACCGCCCTTGCTCGTCTCGCTGTATCGAGCTTCTCAAGAATGCCAAGGCTCAGGCATGTACTCCATCCAAACTGGCGCATCAGGGTTTCTAACATGAACATAGGACAATGCGCAACCGGCACACTTGATTTACCTCCATTTCTACGCCGCCACATCATTGGAAATGCAAGCCCGCAGCATGCATGCTGGCTCATCCTACCGCCTCAGGCTCCTCGAGCAGGCCCGCGAACACTACAACCTTGCCTCCCAAAAGTCAAAAGCTGCCGACGAGCAAGCTTTCCAAACCGCAATACGACCCATATCACCATCATCTAGCATTTCATCTCCTATCGAGTCTTGCCTCTCACATCTATCTACCTCCACAAGAATGTCATCTCCCACGCCTTCGGCTGCTTCTAGCAGTGGCACGCCAATGAAGAGGAAGAAGAAGGTCGCATTTGCTGATGAGCTTGAATCTCAACTTGGTGTTCGACCAGATTCACCCACGCTTGGATTTTCAGACCCAGGCAGCGGCCGCACATCTCCTATTCACGACATACCGCTGGACCCGCTCCCACCTTCCGTGCAAACAATGCCCGATATCTGCCCGGCATTCTCCCCAGAACCAAGTGTTGACGGAGATGAATTTACAAGAGAGATGCCAGACGAAGAGCTGCCCATTTCGGAGTCGCGAGAATCCCTAGAAAGATACTGTACCGTATTGTCCAGTATCCAGCGTCAAATTACGTCTCATATTGTTGCCATCGATAAAGATATCACGGCAGCTCTGACCACAAAGACGGCCGTTCCGGCAGATGAAGAAATGAGAGCACTTGAACTACGCTCACGAATCGAGAGACTTCGTGCCAATGGCTGGCAACGCAAGCGCTTTGATGCCAAGCGCTACGAAGAGTTTCGCGAGCAAGTCATGGCCGATATGCTTTCTTAATACACGATATACCCCCGTCGCTGGCGATGAAAGTTGTTTGAAGGCGATCCATCCCCTCTTGATAATGTGTCATGTTGGAAATACTACGATTTATGTGAAACACAATATTTGCGCCATGATGGACGTATTGGCTAATAGTCCATTCAATGGAAAATGATAATGATGATATAGTATATGATAGGAAAATTGTCAGATAGTTTGCTTCTATTCCAAGAGGCGAGAAGAACCAGATGCAGGAGCATGACTCTGTAGTCTGCTACTGCCAGAATATAAATGGCAGCCGATACTGCTTAATGATATTACTCGAGAATTCTTTCACTATCCACGTGCGTACATCCATACACAAGAAATGCCTGGCAAACAAGGAAGAGCACTGTAGAGTAAAGGCAACGGGAAAAAGCTTAGAAGCCACACAACAGCAAAAAAATGGCAAATTGCCTTGCAAAGTAAACGCATAATTGATAACTGGTGCAGAATTTTTGTCTGATTGCATTCGACCTTGTCGTATAAGCGAAACAACCTTTTTCCCTTGGACATCTGCCCACTCTGGTTCCCATACCCGTCTCGTTCAAGAGTTTTGTGCGTTGAAGCTGCGACGGCGGGCCTCCTGCACGAGATCCTCGTCCGTCTGCAGGGCGGCCTCCTTCTTGGCCTTCTCCTCGCGGACCTTGGCCATGACGACCTCGCGGAAGACGGCGCCGCTCTTGACCGTGTCTTTGAGCGTGGTCTTTTTGGGGGCGTCGCTGCCGCTGCCAGCGCTGCTTGCGCTGGACACGTTGATGTTGATGCCGGAGATGGCGCCGGCGAGGCCGGTGCTCTCGACGTTTTGCGCGGCGTCCTGCAAGTCGTTGTCGTCGTCGCCGTCGGCCTCGCTGCGGAGGCGGGCGATGCGCTTCTGCNGCTCTGCCAGCATCGTTTGGTTGTTGTCGGGACGCGTCCAAGGACGCGTTTGATGGTCGCGCGCGCTTCCGGTTCGCCGGATTCACGACTGATGCCTGCGCCGGCGTTAGAGTGATCTAAATTTAAACGAAATTACTTGTGAAGAAACAACCTACCATGGCATTTAATGTCGATTGTGATGAAGCTTCAGCGTCGCGAGGTTATTTATCTTGGAGGGCTGGCCGTGTTAACGAGGCCTGGCGTGTTAATGACGACTGCCCCACTATAAAGTTGCTGGACCCCTCCGTTTATCAGTACAGTCTTCACGGACCCTGAGTCTTCACTTGGTATTACCAGCGTGGATGTATTTATTATGTATTTGTTTTTTACAAAAAGAGCGAAATTATTTATGCCATGACTAACATATTTCTTAGCCAATGGCTTGCTTGTTTGCTGGCCGCTGCTGAACAGCCGCCCCTCAACACTCCAATTGTAGACCTGACTGACCAGACGCTAAATCATCACGGAAGTACAGTACAAACATGAAAGTTTTAATCAACAGCTTCAAAATTGTGTTCAGTTCCTTAGTAACATTCAATTTTAATTCCTCATAGGTCGTCAAATTCTGGGATTTCCTCCATCTCCGTGGCTCTAGCCTGACCCTGGCGCCCAAAAAGCGCCAACATCTCCATGTCCCTCATGTCTGCGGCCATGTCTAGCGCCGTCTTGCAGTCCAGGTCCTCGGCGCCAAGGTCGACGCCTTTGCCCATGAGGTAGTTTATCTTCCTAAATCTGGAGTTTGCGTCGGTAGAGTTTCGGTAGGAGCCCCCAGATTGCACCACGGCGTGTATCAACGTTTCCCCCTTGTTGTTGCGTACGGTCCAGTCGACGCCGCGCTCGTCAAGCAGATCCAGAATCGCCGCTTCAGATTCCATGCACTCTTCTGTAGTCGTGCCGTAGGACGATCTGCTGCGGAGGTGCTTGAAGACCGGGGTATCGCCAATCTCGTCCACCGCATTGATGTCCACGCCAGGAATCGCCAAAAGCTTGTGAAAGATCACGCGGCAGGGCGATTCTTCAACTTTCGCCGACTCTCTAGCGCCGAAGCCCTTTTCTAACAGGATATGCACGGGCGTCTTGCCCTCTTTGTCCGGTAGCGAGGGGTCTGCCCCGGCATCAAGTAGTATGTCAACGACTTGGGTGTTATCTGAGAGTTTTTCCATTGCCAAATGAAAAGAGGTCTTGCCTTCTTTGTTTCGCTCGTTAATAAGCTCTGGGGCGGAACGGATTATAAATGTAAATATGTCCATATCCAGAAGCCCATAGTGCATGCAGCTAAAGTAGTGCAAGGGATTGCATCCGTACTTATCCTTTGCATAGATGTCTGCTCCTAGAGACAGAAGACTCTCCGCAACTGCTGGACGTTTGGTACGACTTGTAGCAGTTTCTGCCCCTCCATGCACGCGATACTGACAGGCAAGATGGAACAGCGTGCTTCCGTGCGCATCGATACGGTTTGGGTCAACTCCTTTAATTCCCTTCTCAAAGAGTTTCTGAAGCGGCTCTTTTACCTGATCGGCGAGCAGCTGATGCAGAATTGTCGACGTCTCATACTCTGCGAGAATGTCTGCACCAAATTTGAGCAACATATCCACACACTTGGTGCACGAAAGTCTGTCATTTTGCTGCTCGACCATAGCGAGATGGAGGGGGAACTTCGCTTCCGTTTTTAATGAAAGCTGTGATGATGTCCATCGACGACCCCAGCATGCTGGTCCATAATTCGATGCAAACTCTTCTGCTTCTGATGTTTGTCTACCATTTGGGTCCGCACCCGCTACCAGAAGTGCTTCGACAATCTCCAGCCGGCATTCACTGATGGCAGAAGTCAAGCAACGGGGTGGTATGCTTGTAGTATATCTCAATAGCTGAGAAAATACTTCCACGTTGTGCATGGCAAGCTCTAGGCAAGTCGTGCCCTGCCAGTTGGCAGCGGTGACGTCCGCGCCGTGATCGAGGAGAACTTGGATTGCCCTCTTATTAACCGAACGCCACGGCTCTTTTAATCGCTCAAGCAATCTGTTCAACGGTGTTCTTCCCCTTTGATCGCGCTTGTCAACGTCCGCGCCACGGGCAATCAAATACGGCATGGCATCTGCAACCTGCCACCAGTGTCCGTCCAGAGCGAGCGAGTGTAGCGGGGACTCGCGTTTCCCCGAGACGGCATATGCCCCCCGTTCCGGTTCAACTTTGCGACCGTTGACATCGACACCAAATTCTTCAACGAGCAGCCTAACGACTTCCATATTGGGGGTCGCCCGTCGACAAGCAGTAGTTAGCAACGGTTCGAGGTCGTATGGGTCATGTCCATAGTCTCTTGTGGTCCATTTGCCACTGTCGTGCGTTTTTATGCTCGCGGGGCTTGCGATTGCCCTCAAGATAGATGCATGCCCTCTCGCCACGAGGTAGCAAAATACCGTAGAGTTTGGGCCAGCGGGGTCGCGCATGGGTTGCAAGGAGCTCTCAACTGAGCTCTTGGCAATGACAAGCTCGAAAAATCGAGCATTCATTGCGTCTTGAAAGTCATAGACGTCGAATAGATCCCCTGAAGCGATTTTATCCTCAAGGGACTGCCGAGAATTTTGCCGTGTCTGCAGCAAAGCGGTCATTTGCTCCGCGCCGGCATGTTGACGCTCCACGCCGAGCTGCACTTGGATACGAAGGAGGCATTCTAGTGTGTAGGCGGCCTTTTTGGCCGTGGCTTCCTCTAAAGCTTTGGTAATATGCCCTTCCGTTATCAGCTGATGATCGACCAGCATGTCTAGGATCTCGTTAATTCGCTCGGCGTGTGCCGCGTCACTGGATTTTGCCTTGCGGAACGTGTCTTGCAGTGTAACACTTCCAGCGCTCTGTTCACTGTGGTGAGCGTAGCGATCAAAGATAGGATATTCTGTTGGTTTTGGCCAGTTTCTGAGCTCTTCTTCAAACAGTGTGGCTCCTTGAAGTGGAGAGTTGTCGTAATTAGCCATTTTCTTCCCGAATCCGCCAGCGAGAAGGATCTTCACACTCTCAGGTCGTCCGGACATGCAAGCATAAAATAGAGGTGATCTGGGGTGACTGGCCGTCTCGCCAGGGGGATACAATGAACCCTGGTCTTCCTCGATCCTAGATACAAGTGCCTCAGTCATCATGCCGAGAATGTTTTCTTGTCTTGCCCGCGCTGCCAAATGGAAAGCATTCAAGCCCTCTCCAGTTGGTTTGAGAGGGTCAGCCCCCAACTCGAGCAATCGTTTGACTTTGTATTCCGAAAAGGTCGACGCCAAGTGCAACGCAGTGATTCCATCTCGATCTGCAACATCGATTTCCTGATGTTTTGCAAGAATCCAATCAAACACGTTTGTGTTTTCTGTACCAGAGCTGACTTTGAACGTGAATTCATCTGTATTACCAGCGCTGGCAATGTGAAGCGGCGTTCTCCCAGCGTTATTGGCCCGTCGTGGATCAACGTTTAGGCTAATGAGTCTGTCGAGTTTCTCAATACTGCATCTTCTATCGTATGCATCGTTGTTGGGGTTTTTCATCAACTCGTGGAATAGGTTATTGCCGTCATCATCATCGACATGGGGATCAATTCCATGTTCTATGAGCCAGTCAATGGTCTTGGCATCGCACTTGTTGACGACGGCATGAAGCAGCGTTCGACCGCAGGAATCGCGAGCGTCAAGCCGCGCGCCGTGGCGTAACATACGCCCACAAGCTTCAATTATCTCATCGCCGTAATCTTTGAACTTGTGTCTGGAATCCAAATTCAAAAACAGCGGCGTTTTGCCCAGACCATCCTTGGCTTCAATATCCGCACCGGCATCCAGCATGAGCTTCAGAAGCTGCGAATCATTCCGTTCCTGACCGGGATCAAAATTCACCAAGTGAAGAGGTGATCTCCCTTCATTATCGCGACTGTTTATATCCAGTTCTGATTTCAAGAGGACTTTGAGAATGCTCACACGTATATCATCTACTTGTTCATCGTTCCTCCCATGTTGCAAGAGAAGATGCAGCGCCGTTTGTCCTTCAGAATTGACAACGGTAGGATCAGCGCCATGAGTAAGGAGCAAGTGTGCTCTCTCAAGAGGATTACGCTTGAATAACCCCCATCCCCCTTTCTCCAGGCAGTCCAATAAGGCGTCACCCATTTGAAAGGTAGAAGTGGTTGACTTGGTGATCTTTAGAAGAAATTGCACAACGCCTGTCGCGTTTGAAAATTCTAGTGGAGTTTTTTCATCTTGGTCTCGTACGTTAATATCAGCTCCTTCGCTGACCAGCAGCTCTGCCATCGCTGCATTCTGAGCGTAATACAGCGGTGTGCGGTCATATCTGTCGACTTGATTGACAGCAGCGCCAGCTCCGACTAGGAGCTTGAATATCTCAGAAGTACTATCAAACTCGGACTTCTTATAGTTAAGATAAAAGCTGGAGAATGAACCGTTCAAACCGAAGCCACAAGATGCCCAGGCGTGCAGTGCGTTGTAACCCTTTCCAGGCGCACATGGAAGACAATATGTTTCAAGGTCATTTAATATTGCGGCGTCTGCTCCGGCTTGTAGCAGCTCTTGAACCATTGGTAAATTGTGGTCATAGGTAGCTATGAATAGCGCTGTGCGATTGTGTAGCTTCCAGTTGACATCAGCCATGGGGTGGGCCAGCACTGGCGCGAGCATGTCGGCGCGGTCTCCCTGGGATATCCAATGCAAAGCTTTGCATACAAGCTCCTTGGATTGTACATAAGGCATAAATATTTCAAGAACTGCAATATGCCCATACCGGCAGGCCATCTCGAAAGCCGAGGGATCTCTATGACCAATGGACGAAGGGTCGTTAAAATTTGTCGTTCTATTGAGGTCCGCCCCAGCCTCAAGAAGGAGCTTGACAACTCGTGCATGATTATTTCGTACGGCATGGTGCAGCGGTGCGTATCCTTGGAATTGTTGTACATCACGTTCACCCGTATCCGCTCCAGCTTTTAGCAGTGTGCTGACAATGTCCGCATAACCCTGACTTGAAGCATAGCAGAGAGGCGACTCCGTTGGATTGATGCCGCGATTTATTTCCATGCCGGGGCGGGACAAAACAACATTGAGATAGTCATTTAGGCCAAGAACAGTAGCAGCATATACTTGGGTCACCTGTACAGTATGGTCACCCGGGTGCCCGCTGCGGTTGTATATACTGCCCCGGCCTGACATTATCATGGTGTTGGCTAGCTTTTCCGAGTTAAAGATCGAGTCCAGGAAAGAATTTAGCCCGGTTTGGTCAGCACCAGCCATTGCAGCTTTGCGGGCGTGAATAAACCAATTTTTGCCTGCGTACCGGGCGAAAGTATTCTTCTCCAGCACAGCGTAAATGGTGTTCTCTCGTTTGCCACTTTGCATTTTCAAATCTGCGTTTTCTAAAATTTCGGAATCCAAGTACTTAAGACAGATCTCAGCGAGTGCAAGATGAGTTTTCCCAGGCGCAAGAACTGGGTAGCCACCATCGGCTACGTCTCTGGTGACGCCACAAAGAAACTCTGTGAAAGAATGGTGAATGACGCTGACGGTTTCGTCAGGTAATATCTCTAGCAGCGGCCCGCAGGCTACGCGAACTAGTTGTTTCATGGCATCGAGATTCCGTTTCTCGGGAGGATACTGCGTCGTATTTATCATGCTTGCAATCTCTCGCAATCGTAACGGGCGGGTTGCGTGTGTAACGAATTGCATGATAATAAGCTGAATATTCTCGGGGAGGCCGCTTCGTTGAGCGTGTTGCGTAAGTAGGTCATTGTACATGAGGTTAAGATCGCGCGGTAGAGTGTCCAGAACCTTGCTGATGTCCGCGGCTGGCTGCAAAAATGCGTCCATTGCCAGCTTGGCATACAGGAACAAGCCATTTGCATGGCCCGGCACAGCCGTCCTTATAAGAGCTTGGTCCTGCGCATTTATGGTCGACGTAGCCAGGCGATGCGCGATGAAGGTGGCAATGTCTGAGTCAACGAGTGTCTCTTGAAGCCGAATATTGACTGCGTTGGACTTTCGCAGGGCGGATTCAATGTAAGCGACAGGCCGGGATGTCATGAGGACTTTTGTGTTGGCCGGCCTCCAGCGAGCAAACTCGGAAAGATGTTCAAGGAAAGACTGCATCTCATCTCCTCTGTCCATTTCATCCAATGCGTCTACAACGACAAAAGCTTTGGGAATCTGGCGCAATGCCGAGCGCAAATTTTCCCAGAGGTCGATGGGGGAGAGACTTTCCAGAGTGCGATGGTCCGCTATGTACTCGGCCAACCTCATCTGCAGAGGCGGACTGAAGGGCAGAATTTGAGCGAGCCAATCATGCAAGGCTGAGACAGGTTGGTGATTTGCATCAATGATTTGCCGGAAGAAGAAGAATAAAACAGGCACTTGTTCCTTTCGAAGATGCTGGATCAAAGTTGCTGCATAGACAGACTTGCCGGAGCCGGGAATGCCTGCAGTTCTCATGTTAGAGCATGTTACTCGGTAGCAGCTGTCCAGTGGGTCAATAATTACCTCTGATCCAAAGGAGGCCATTTTCTTGGCCGTCATGCCATCCCAAATACTCGCGAGTCTTCAAGAGCCATTCTCCCGTCCCGCCAAGGTGGGATGCCAAATGCCTGTGAAACTCGCTGTCCTCGTGCTCGTATGCCGTAGGTTGCAGCCAAGCTCGCACATCTGCCAATTTTTTGTCGGGTAACGGGAGAATATTCTCAGGATTGAAGTCGCTGACGTCGTCACGGCCCAGATACACTGCATCATCCTCCCAGGTTGCGTCTTGGGTGCTGTGATCTGTCATGGTTGTTCCAGCCAGGTGGAATTCAAGCTGCTAATTTTGGAAAATGCGAAGTGGGCAGCGACACCGGCTTGGATTTCATTCAGCAAGGCAAGTGGCCTTGTTTTACGCAGAAGCATTCTCTAGAATCACTGCACAAAAAGCCTGCGTGCAATCAGGCTCTGAGCTAGTTGGCGTCTGCGTCACAATGGCGGGGAGCCAAGCAGGCAGCAGGGGCGGGATTGTTACAAAGGATTCCAATTGGTACTTATCATGGACGTGACTCAATTCTGTATAAATGATGACTCCCTGCTGCATAATCTGATTATATATCAGCACAGTTGGCTCTGCGTTATTGAAGCTGTCTGCGCAGAAGGCATGGTGCTCCAGTACTGGACAAGGCGAAGCCCCAATGTTCGGCCGAATTGGCCCTAGTATCGACAGCTGAATAGGGTGGATATCTTCCCAGTCCCAAGTTAATATTATCTTTATTGAGATTGGGTTTCGCTTACTGCGTAGTTATTAAGCTTCCCTGTCCAAGCCCTCGCGCCAACCGTCATACCAACCACTGCAACATAGGCAAGCAAGAGCAAAAGCAAAAGCAAAAGCAATGCACTTCTAATCTTTTCTTCTTTTCTTGTTCCTTTCTTCTTCTTAACCCCCCCCCCCCCCTTTCACCGTAAATAGCCGGCCCACGCCTTGGAGCTTTCCCCGCAGGCAACCAACCAAGGCAGGCCAAAGTAAATTACGGCCTGTGGTACTTCCCCCACCACACAAACTACACGCATCGACAAGTACCGCGTCCCCTAATCTAGGCAGCGAGCTAGCCTCGCGTAGCTGAAAAGGACAAGAACGCGCCCCAACGCCACGCCGCGCCGCGCCACGGGTTTGGTTCGTCGAACCTGCTAAATTGGCCACCTTAGGTTAGCAGCAACTTGTAGCCTCGTGTCTCTTTTTCATTTTCCCTATTCTCCTCGCGCCGCGCCCACCCCCCATCACTTCTTCCATCTTCCATCACCAATTATCGCATTCTTTTTCTAAGCTTCATATCCCCTCCTTTTCAAATCTACACAAGGTTCTCCTATACAGCAAACCTTTTTGCTTCGCTTCCCACTACTTTTTCAAGGTTTCCCATTGAGCTTGCCTCTCTTGCGAAAGCCCCCTGATCCCTCTCGCTTCGAAAACAGAACACACACACACACACAATCACAATGCGCTTTTCTCTCGCTACCGCCGCCCTCGTCGCGGCCACGGAGGAGCGGCGCAAGGCGAAGCGCTCGCGGGGATTCCGGGTCGTGCGCGTGGAGGAGGATACGGGCAGCATGGTCGCATAAGAGATGCGTCGAGCTAGTTTTTTTACTGATTTCTTTGATCGTCGTCACACATTGGGTAAATTGGCAGCATCACGGATACAATAAGTCTGTATTGGTTTTGGGTTTTCAGGCGTTTTCTTTTTTCAGGGATATTTTCATGCCTCGAGGGAGCGTTTCTCATTACAAAATGCACAAATATAGGCAATGAGATGTGTTTGTTGTTTGTTTTCGTCAACCCATGCATCTTATAGCAAATGCCAACGTAGATTTGTCTTTGAATGGTCGTGCATTTATTAATCATGAAACCTATATGCCGTTTTCTCTTCCTTATGCCCGCTTTCCAGAGACTGCAATGCTCTTCTCGCGTTGCTAAAAAAAAAACATAACCAGTATAAATAAAACATCCCGCAAATGATTGTCCCAAGGTATATTCGATAAAAACAAGTTGTTTGAATACCCCCCATCCGAAAAAAAAAACATGTACCCATCTGTAAGAATAGAAGAAACGAAAATGCAACAGGGTTCCCGCTCAAGACTTGACCGCGACGGTGTTTACATTTGTTACAGCCTCTCTGATCATTTGGATTTGATAGCGGCTCCGGACCGTCTGTGGTTCGCTTACATGACAAAGAGGAGGTCGGTGTCTGTGTGTACTTGGTTAGTCTCACAGCGATAGAGTAGCGGTAAATTGGAGCATACTCAGCGGGTGACTGCAGGACAGCTGTGGCTTCTGCGTGTATCGCGTGGCCAGTTCGTCACGGATGCTGTTGAGGAGCTGGACGTAGCTCTGCTGAGGATTCTTCTTGAGCGACGTGATAAAGGCCCAGGACATGGCACCAGTAGCCTGGAGTCCAATGCTGGCATCGGCGCTAAAACCGTATTAGCATGAGAAGTTTTAGCAATCATCGATTTCACGTACGAAGTTTGGTCATCCTTGCTGCCAGACCACATGACAACGTCGGCAGGAGAAGTCTTGGTAGCAATGGCACGGCTATGCGCCTCTTCGCCGCTAGTAGCCTTCTTGAACAGACTGACAATCTGGTTGCCCATGCCACCAAGATCACCCTGGCTGTAAGAAGTAATAACACCAAGCAGGCCCTGGCCAGCCTCCTTGGCCAGGTTAGGTGCCTTGAGAATACCCTGGGTCGAGTAAATGTAGGGCAAATCGAGCGCAGTGCCGGAGTGGCAGGAATCAAAGATGGCAGTCAGTCGTACACCAGCGCACAATGGCTGGACCATGATGCGGTGCATTTCGTCATCGGTAATGTGTCCATGCTGACGGAAATCCACGGGGTAAATGACTTCGTCGTAGCCATCCGGCTCATCTCCGTCGAGATCTTTTGTTTGTCCTCCGTGACCTGTATCCGTTAGCTATAACCACCTGACGGGGAAGACGGGTGTCGTACCGGAGTAGTGGAAGAAGAGGGAGTCGTTTGGGCGCGCATCTTTGACAAGCCAGTGCATCGCTCGCAGAATGTTTTGTTTGGTGGGTTGGCTCATGGGATTCTGCTGGTCGTCGGTCAAGATGACCATATCTTCACGTCTGTAGCCAAAATGCTCGGCGAGATACGACGTCATGTTGCGCACATCGTTGATGCATCCTCGTAGCTGGCCACGTTGACCAAAATAGTTGATGCCGATGAGGAGGGCTTTGCGTCGGCCAGTGCACTGCGAATACTTGAACGAGTAGCTCTGGGGGGCGCCGTTACCAAAGTGCTGTGGTGTGCTTGGGGGAGGCGGCACCAGGTCCTGGCGCCCTTGCTGAGGACCGTGTTGGTGCTGATGCTGGGGAGGCGCGCCGGCACCTATCAATATGTTAGTCCGAACCATTCAGAGGAGAGGACGAGTTTGTAGTTGGAACTTACCAGGTCGACCGTTATACTGCGGTTGGGTTGGCATCTGCTGGTTATACTGGTGCGGGCTCGCGCCTTGTGGCTGCGGGGCTTGTCAGTGCTGTTACAGTCGGAGCAGTGAGAGCGCATTCGTTCCAAGGAAAATTACCGTACCGGATAGGCGTATTGTGGCTGCGATGGTTGCTGTCCCTGCTGGTAATAGGCGTGCTGTGGCGAGGGGTGGCCTTGGTTCGGATAAGACTGAGGCGAATGCTGTGGGGGACTGAGCGGCGCGCAATTGCAGGTCAGTCAAACAAGGTACGATGCGACGCGTAGCAAATTGAAGTTCGGATAGATTGGACATACCCGTATGAGCCTCCCTGGTAGGGCTGCTGCATAGGCGGAGCGCTGTACTGCGGCCGGCCGTAATTTTGGTAGCTCATTGCTAGACGACTCGGAGGCGCGGGAAGACAGAGTCGCAGTTTGGAGGCTGGCAAAGCCGGGGAAGCGGAAGGGCGATGCAAAGCACGAAGGTGCCGTCGGAGAGCGTGGGCGCAAGCGACGTCGACNTCTGAACAATTCGTCCGAAAGTTCAAGGCGCGTCTGTTGTTCAAAAAGGGCGAGCGAGGAGAGAAGGGTGAGACAGCAAAGCCCGGTATGAAGCTTTTATNGAAGNAAGGGCTGGGATGTTGGAGGTGGTGGTGGAGGTGGAGGGGCGGATGGCGCGCTGGGCGGTGGTGTCTTTGCTAGTGGTGGTAGGGCCGATGGGGCGAGCAGAAACAGCGGAGCGGCGCTGGCTTTGAGCGGGCAGGCCTGTAACCAAGTAGATGGCAGATTGGTAAGTGATGATGAACTAGTTATACCTAAGCTGCAAGCTTTACTATAGCTTGCTGCAGGTGATGATGATGGAAGGGGGTGATTTTGGTGGAAACGGATTAAGCTGTCCGGGCATATACCTACCTAGGTAGATAGGAAGGTACCGATCCTCTGTTCTCTGGTGACGAGGACGGCTGAAGCGTCAGATCTCGGTGTTGCCAAGAAACGCACAAGAGGGACGAGGAAGTCAATCTGAAGAAAAGGTAAATAATAATCACGGCCCCAAGGTAGCAGGCGATGTTGTCTAGACTGCGCGGTTAGCGTTGAAGGGTTCAGCCGGCATGGTCAAGGAAGCCATGCCCCCCCGGTGCTGGTGCCAGTGTCCAAACGGCAGAGTCCTGGAAGCAGAAGCGCTGTGGCTGCGGGGCGCCAGTGGCAACGTTTGAGTCCCCTCCACATGCATGTGGCCTCATGAGGTATTGCCATTGCCAACGTCGTTCGCACCCGAAAAGCTAGACCGAAATCTTCTTTTTTGCCCATGGCGGCCTGCTAGCTTCCAGCGCCGAATTCCGCTGAGGGGACCCGATGCAATTTTTCGCTGGGCGAGTTGGAGTGGCTGGTACTGGTAGACACCGCCAACTAACCCAAGCTGGGCTGGCTGGTGGGGTCTTCGTTCGGCTTGGGTTATGGCACCTGGCTGGGTCTGTCTCGGTAACAATGTGTCCTAACTTACTTGGGTAGCGGTTTAAGATTTCCCTGGGCAGATATGGCCCGACAGAAGAGCAGATGGGCAGCAGGTACACCGTGCATTCGACAGGAAAAGACCGCAAGCCTAGCGGCTCATCTATATATCATCCAATGTCCAGAGTCGGCGCGAAAGTGTCCATGCGGATTACAAACGAGCAAGAATGAAAAATGAACAGCTGGCGTCGCCCCATATGCTCCGGTCAACTGCAGTCATCATCCTCTCTTGTAATTAATGCATGATACGTCGGCGCTGCACCACCACCCCAACGCCCATCACCGCCACAATTCTATTTGCTTCTCTCTCTCCAGGCACAGGGCGCCAAAAGCAAGGGAACTCCGTGGAACCGCAAGAAAACGAAATTGCAATCACCATGCCCAGTACGAGACGACGGGAATTAGCCTTCCCCCATATTCCCACGCAGTGTGCCAGCCACCGCAACCCAACGAACGAGCCAGTGAAAAGGATCGCCTGCCAGGGTCCGTCGCAGTGGATTTGGAGAGGGGGGAACAGGACTAGCAGACAATCCACCAGCGAGAATGCCGACTACCATCAGGCTGGTGGCGTTTTGCTGCTCGTCATTTTTGCTCTACATTTTCTTTGTTTCGTCTTCTTTCCTACCATGCCTGCCACCTGCCAGCGCAACAGACAGGCCCACCACATGGATGCCAGCCCGTCCCCGCTACAATGCATCTGTCGGATCTCCCGATGAGGCACATGCGTGGGTTTTACAAACCAGCTGTCTAGCTACGCAGAACGACGGGCTGTGCAAGAGCGGCTGTCTACAGCTCGCATGAGCAAACCTATTCGCTCTTTTCGTTATCCCCGTTAACTTGCTTCTTGCTTGCGTGTAGACTAGATGAGCCTCAGACTCGCCGGAAGCCTTCGTCTTGTAGGCCTTCCAGCTGCTCTGAACGTCACACGACAGTGCGCGCACTAGTAGCGCCTTCAACCAGCGCCCAGTCAGATGCATGATTTATGCAAGCCTGTCTTGTCAGTCGCCTGCCTCGATGTAATTTTCATCGACTTCTGATGACCAGTCCAGCTGCCGATCCGTCAGGAGGTGCTTGTCAGTCTTGGAGCAGCGCTGGTCTTGGATGGACCAGGCAGGCTTTCGCAAAATCGGCATGGCAACTATTTAGCGCCATACCTGTTCCCACGATCTTGGCAACGAGTATCTCCGAGTGGCCAGTAACAGGCTAGAGGTGCATTACAGGCCTCGCTTAATCGCTGCTACCGTGAAAAGACCGGGGGAGCGGCCGTCGGAGACGACGAGGTTGACGGCGATGCCCTGTTGTCCTACTGCATATTGCGCCTGGGCAATCAAGAGGCCTCGCAGGTTCCCTTACTCGCAATTCCCCGATGTTCTACCATCTTTTCCTCATCCAGACAATGCGCCGAAGGCTGATCCAGCTCCTTTCCCACGACGGTTGGCGTTTGAGTTTATTGTCCCCATTGAGAAGGCTGAGCAGGCGCCGTGCCGTCGGCCGCCCCGGACGGGCTTGCAGCCACTGACACTGGCCGGCTCGTAGCTTGGAGGCGGAACCGTGCAGCCGAGGCTCCATAGGCTTTATTTCCTTCTTGCTTTTGCCGTTTGTTCATTGACGCTTCCCTAAATGTTCCTGACAATCGCCCCGATCGATGCCCTTTCCGCGGACACCGGGATAGTTGGCCAAGCCTTTGCGCACAACCGGAAGCCAAGACTCTCTACCAAATCGGCCAACCTAAATAACCTGGCGAGACGGAAGCCATCGCGTAGCAGCGTAGAGCAGCATTCTGCTAGCACTGGTGCCAGTTTCCCCTCCAAAGTGCCCGCGCTTAACGAATCCACCGCACTGAGTCAAGTCCTTACCATTTTGGTCCTCGGCGGCCCCATCTTACAGCTGAACAGGGATTGAGCAGCAACCCGTCGTTCGCGAGCCCTTGCGTTAGTGTGGCTTCTTTCTCTGGGCTCTCTTCTTCGTAATGTGCCGTGTGTGCGTATGCGCAATCTCATTTGCCATCTCGCAAGCGTCTCACTCTCTGCCCCTGCCCGCGATTGCTTTTTTTTTCGCCACAATTTAGATGAAAGATGCGGGCAATCCCAACTGCCTTTCTGCAGCCTCGGTCCGCCACTGCTACGGATACAGTTTCAATTGGCTATAGATGCCGTGGCCAATAAACAGCCTTGCTGCTCCGAATCTTGATGATGACATCACAGGCAAGGGCCTCAGGTACAATTCTCCTGCACGGCGGACAATTCGCGCCTCTGGTTTTCAGCCAATGGAAATTAAAGGCATATGAAGAAACAAAACTTCTAAACAGAAACTGAAACGGGTCAATGAAAGAAGCCTTGAAGGCTAATGTTGTCCGGGACATCTCATCGTTCGCGCTTCTGCCGTAGCGTAGACGATGCTGCGCACTGGCGTGGTGCTGCGATGAAAGAATGAGAGCACCGCACCCGGAACCTTGTTCCCGTTATTACCGTCCTGGATGGCCGCGTTACGCCACGGCTCGTCTTCGTACTGACGCTTATTTCAGAGTTGGATATGGCAGAATATCACTCCTTTGCTATTCTCATCTTAACATGCAACACAAAGAGCATGCTGGCAGCCCAAGTATCGTGACACAAGTGCATTGGGCGTAGGTGCAGCCATAAGCGATTGCGATCAGTAATTTCCCGTGTACCACAGCTTAATTTTTTCTTTCTGTTTTTACCAAGGCTTGAAATTCACAGACCAGCCCGGTGTTTGTAAAATATTTGTTTGTCGGTGCTTGTGTGCTTCAAGGTGGCTGTAAATCGTTTGCGAGCTGGTTGACCGTAGCGGGGCGGAAAAGCTGACTGAGGAAGTGACCACATCTGACTGTTACAGCCGCAGCCGCAATCACATCCGGCGTTTTTAGGCATCAAACAGCCAGCGTGCATCAGGCCGCGTTTTCATTTCATTTCCCACGCTCCTTTTTCAATAGAGTGATGCTATCAGACAGCCACATCATCATTCACAATCATTTTGAATCACGCTTGTTGCTCGGCAGCGCGTTTGCGGACCTTTCCGATCGTCGTCTCCCTTGACTGAGATTTTAGAAGACATATATCGCGCCTGAAGCCCCTGGCGAGACGATCATCTTTGCCTTTCATCACCCTCATTTCAAACCGAGCAATATGACGGCATCTCAAGAGGGATTGCAAGACGGCGCCTTTGGGCCGATCCCCGCGATGGAAGAGCATAAAAACGAGCTCTGGAAGCTGGTTCACTCACACTCGCGGCTGCAAAAGGCTGGATATATACTCTGGCCACTCGGCCAGGCAGATTTGGACAAAAAGAAGCGATGCGGACGCTGCACAAAAGGTAATGCCTTCTCAAATCCCCCAACCAACATTCGCAACGGCGGATCTAATAGGCGCGCCTCCACACAGTTATACGCAAAGGCCACGAGAAGCAAAAGTCCCGCGCGCAGAGCGTTAAGCTTGCTCCGACGATTGCGCAGCGCATCGCCGCCGAAGCCTACCAGCGTTCTGGCAAAGAGTCTGGACAGGTGGGAGTGCAGTCCCATGCTAGGTCCGTGTCACTACAGTCCAACGGCGGCGCCGACGTCGCGGATATGATGCACGACATGACGCTGAAGAAGGACGGCAAAGACGACAAGGAAACGGGTCCCCCGATGAACTGCAAATTTCACCCGGGCCGTGTCCAATCGAGGGTAAGCCCAGCATCTTCCCCCTCCACTCTCCCTCACTCAAAGCATTCTAACATGAGGTCATTGCAGGCATGGACATGCTGCGGTAAGAACATCTCCAGCCCGCCCTGCGCCGCCGAGCAGTTTCACACCACGCGCGTGTACCGCCGCGGAGAGCTCGAAAGCAACTGGCAGTACTTT
>JANAKD010000485.1:0-18029 GCA_027627215.1 Lecanicillium saksenae | reverse complement strand
GCCGGACTTATCGTCAGTGCCCATGCGGTTGTGCGACAGGCCCAGCGACCACATGGCGTTGGGGACGCTGCCAGAATCGGTGCCAGGAGGCGCGAACAGATCGGGGTTTAGCCTCTCATACTCAAAGGTGCGTGGGCCGTCAGCACTCGCGCCTTTGCCTCCTCGGTACGGTTCCGGCTTGTCTACACTGTTCAAGTTCAGATACAGTCCCAGATCTGCGTCAGCGTCTTGTCCATTAACCAGCTCGGGATGTTTGACGTCGGCACTTTCTTTCGCCACGTCCGGAATCTTGGCGTTGCCGCCAAGAAGACTGCTGTCTCCGCGCAAGTTGCCCACTGGAGCCTGCACGCTAGGCCTCGAGTGTGTGACACCCGCGATCGGGCCAGTGTTCCCGGCGTACTTCATTCTGTAGCCCCTGTTAGTGCTGTCATGCAGTAACGGTTAAGGGGTGTTCGTTACTTACTGTGGCGCACCGTAAGCACTACTTGTCAACGACAAAAGTAGTAATGTTTGTGAGTTAAAGATCATCTTGGCTGCAGTAGATCTGGTATCTTGGCCACTATCGAGTTAGGAGTTGTTATGAGTAACCTGGAAGCGTGCTCGATGAATTGGTGAGGATTCCATTGCTTCTTAAATACTCGCAATTGCCCTGAGCTTTGACTCCAGAGCTCGGCACAAGAAAGCCGTCCAGCCTAGCACGAGTTGACGTCGTCATGCGAGTCTTTCGGGCACAAAACTAGCTTTCATGAGCTGGCAAGCACCGACGAAATGAGCAATGCTTTGAGAAAAGTGTCTGATTTACACCCACCGCCATTGGCGGGCGTCGTAGCCCAGTTCTGGACCCCGACGCTCCACGACACAGGAGCAAGAAGGAGGAGTTAACGATGAATTGCACAAGCAAAAAACAAGCAAACCAGAGCCTCCTGCAGCAGGTAGTCGCCGCAGTAGTGTAACTGACGATACGACACCGGCACCAGTGTCCCGCGAAGAGCGCTACAGCTTGTCTCTGCACTGCCCCCGAGCTATTTACTGTCGCTAGCTACTTTTGACCCCGATGTTGCGCTGTCGCGACTATGCCTTCTGCTTTCGCGGTGCACATGGGCGCACGAGTTCACAATTTCCCCATCCTGAGCCACTAGAGGGCCTCGTAGTGCTGCCGAACAGCCGATGGCGTTGCATGGGCCCTGAAGCAGAACCAGGCAAGGGGGTGCAAAAGAGGGTCTTCAGATCCGCATCGACGCCTTGACTGGGGTCGCCAAAGTGCATGCCACCTTGGGTATGGATACACGTCATTACCGAAGCAAGTCCGTCGAGCCTCAAGAGGTCAAATGGATTCTTTCCTGAGCTGTTCAGACGTACACACCTCGCCGTGATATCCGAAGCTAACATGAAGCTCTTCTGCAATGCTTATTATTTGATGTTGCTGTTAGGGGCACTTCGCTGAACGTCCTCGGGGCGGGCTGCACTGAGCAGGGGCCGAACAGGTGGACGGCTTGGCATTTGCCACAAATTGTAGCATGTATTTCTTGCCCATTATCTAGAGCACAGAGAATGGCAATTTCCAGGTTTCTGGCGGTGAAGTGTAAAGCCATGGTGCTATGACCTCATGATTTAGCAGCATCGACAATCACAATCCCTGAGGTCATTCAAAAATTATGCAGTGATTCGTGGTAAATTGACTCGATGAACAGACGCTAGCTATGCGATCGGCATTAACTGTCGCCTTTTGGCAGAGAAGCCACCCAAAGCTGTCCCTAACAAACGACTGGCGCACAACCGAAGTGGCCGTGCGGCCTGCCAACTCGAGTAGCTCCGAATCTTACGTCGCTTCGTGCCGTGACAGAAACTATGAACCAATGACAGCTATTTAGCATATGCACCGAGCGTCGCTTGGCATATCGCTGGAGTGACACCGAGACTTACTTTAAAGGCATACGTTGAGTCCACGAACGGTCTTAACGCACCACAAGCCCTTACAACAAGGCCCAGCGTTGGCTGTTTGGCATGCCTTGCCACGGCTGGCCACGCATTGAGGTGGCGCGGCGGCGTCGTCTAAAGGACTAGCTTGCGCCAAGCAAGTCAAAACAGCGACGATAGCGAAAGCGAACTTCATGATGGTGGTGCGTAATTTATCAACGGAAAAAGTGCTAATTGTTGGTCAGGGTTGGAGTGTTCGGTTGACGAGTTGCAGATTTTATAGCTGAGTATCTCAGAAACAGCTCTATGCCTGGGGAAGCTTAGACCTAGACAGTCGGGCCGCCTAAGACCTCAGTGCGGCGCAATCGAGCTCTACAATTGGAGCACAATACTCATTTGACACAAGATCAGCTAGTGCACTGCTATTTCCCTGCGAGTTGTGGAAGATCTTGGCTGCATGTAGATTTGAGCCAGCCTCCAACAAGATGTGTCCCAGACAAGTCTCGGGTAGCAGCCGTGGTCAGGTGAATAGAAAACCAAGCAGAAGCGGATATTTATTTCAGCGGCCGTGATTGCAGTACGGTGTAAACTAATAACCATGTATTGTGGGCTACTTTCCGACTAGTTCTACGCCTCCTTCATGATTATGAGCTCCACTCGTCGCATACAGTAACTCTTCAGCGTGGTCCGGGGACGGTAATTACATATCAACCGCAGCCACCATGAAGTAAGAACCGACATCGGACTTGGCCTTGGTCATGAACGCGAGTCCAACGTCGCTACCCACCACATTCCAAATGGTTGGGCCAGGAACGGAGTTTAACCCGTTTGTCAGTGTCCTATGTATGCTGTCGATGAAAAAGTTGCGCACTTGGGATGATGAGGTGGCAGCTAGCCACATCTCTAGTGTGCTGACAGTCTTATTCACCTCGCTGAAGAACTGTATGCCATTCGGATGCTGCTGCGACTCGTACCAGCTAGACTGCATGTTGTAGACAGATTCATTAAAGAGGCGAAGATCCAGTAGCTTGTCAAATGCAAAAGGATACGTGCCAATCCACGATGTACCGGGATCACTATAATGCGTGATGATGTGATTTCCTTTTGCGTTCATTGCAAGCTCAAGAATTTTGTTCGCAAATTCTTTACCTTTCGCAGTGTAATTAGCTGCGTGGGTAAGCTCGCCAAATGAGGCAATGCCGATTGCCGAGTACATGGCCAAAATGGTTTGATTCGCGGTGGCTTGGATCTAGTCAACGGCAGAGCGCTGCTTCGGAGGGTATAGTCCGTTTTGGACCAAATAATCGGCATATTTCTTGAGAATTGGGATATAGGACTGGATCCACTCAGTGTTGTTGGAAACCTTCTGGTATGCGCAGACCATCCAGAGGAGGACGCTAGTCTGATCCAGGAGGAGCTTTTCTTCTCCCTCAGGGGTTTCTCCGGCCACGCATTTGGGTAACCTTTTGGCTAAGTTAGCGCACCTCGTAGCGAAACTCATGGACGACATACGTTTCCCGATGTCATGGACGGCATAGCTCTCAGGCCATTGCTTTGAGAATGTGAGCACCGGTTCAAGCAGCAGGCGGATGTAGTCTGGCGCTAGAACATAGAAGGCCGGCAAAGCTCGTGGCAATAAATCAGCTAACGTGTTGACATTGCCGTCGGTGGATATTTCCTTCATGAATGCCATGGCTGAGTTGGTGTCGAGTGACGAAGTCGGGATTGTTACCTGGAAACCCCCAAAACTAGATCATCATAGTCAGCAAGTGTTATACCTTTGCCCAATGGCTGCACGTACATTTGCCGCATATGGGCTTTGAGTATATCAGCATAATTCTGCGAGACCTTGGTCCGATACTCTTGACCCTGGAGTCAAGCTGCCGAGACTCGGCCAGAGCTGCAGAATAATCTGCCAAAAAATGTTGGGTGACATTGACTAGGCCTTCGACCTTGGACGCATAGTAAGGTGACTGCGCATCGCCCAGAATTGAATAGCCCTTTCCTGCTGTATTCCAACCGCAAAGGTAGCGGGAATGTCGGCGGACAGAGGCTGGGCTAGAGCCATCAAATCACCCAGGGAATATGTGCCGGCCACGTTGGATAAACTACCAGAGTCCTCAAAGGCTCTATGAACGACAGATGGCCCCCCAATTTGGTAAGATGAATCGTTGCTAGACGATGTTGCTAGCACGACATGACCCCAAGTTGCCATCTGCTTCTTTTCGCTAAAGGCGATAGAGCGCTGTCCCGTAAGGCTAAGCACAGTGGCGCCAGCAGATTGCTGTAATTGTCCATCGACACTGCCCTGCTGTGCTGTCCAAGAGTCGTCAATAGCGGTGAATACAGAAATTTGTGGAAGCGAACTTTGCCCAGCATCGACTGAGATTGACAGATAACTGTATGGGAGCGACTGTCTGGTGTAGTCGGCAGGCGAAATAGGGGAGAAAAAGTCCATAGTCAGCTTCACTGACCCAGCCTGCAGGTTCACCAAGGTATGTGTGGATGTGAAGCTGATACCAAGCTGGTCGGCGGATTGGACAGCACTTGGCAGATTGGTACAGCCGAATAAACAATAACTCTGGCCACCAACGCGGGCGATTACCTCCCACTTGAGGGGTTGTCCAGCCCAGAACATGGGCTGCGCCCGGGGTACATGGTCTGATCCATTGCTAGGGAGCCAAACTTTCACTCGTTAATATACACTACAATGTGTAAGTAAGTATACTACCACTCACCCGAAAGGTATGGATTTTTAACCGCCTATCTTCCTCACTTAGCGTCATATGGAGTTGAGGTTCCTCGCTGTGCCTTCGCCAGATCGTGGGACACTTAGCAGTGGGTAGGCAGGAAGCGAAACGTCACCTGCAGCTGCAAGTGCTGCAAATGAGAACAACTCGATGGCCTGACGGAGTAGCTTCATTTTGGGTAATGTATGGCGAGTAGAATATCCATGAACTGAGGACTGGCAGCATTTAAAAACGACCTGCTGAGGGCGGATACATGGGGCTGCTATGTTGATATCCTGCGTCTAGCCAGCGCTGCTACCGGTGTTATCAGATAAATGAACCCGACTTTTTACGGCCTACTCAGCGACTCTTTGAGCTGGCGTTGTATTGTATGGTCTTTAGGTTCTAGATTGGTGGCGGCCGACGGATCAGCTGTTGACAGCAGGCTTGTAGCTAGTTCAGCGAAGCTATCAGAACGTACGAAAAATAGTGATTAATTTCCACCGATCGTGCATCACAGTTCTAAATAAAGCAGTCCTGCAACTACCGTTCGTTCCCCAGCATTGCATGGCTTTGAGTTCGCAGCTCCGGCCCGACTAGTGCTTATGTCGACAAGTGAGCCGTTCAACGGGGGGACAAAAAGAACCGCCCGGTTGAGGCGATATAAGGATAATAAAAAGTATAAGAAATATTAGAACGATAAAATACATAAGTTGTAATAGAATAACTAGATATGTAATAAATACTAAAGGGTTATTTATTTTTTATATAAAAGTAGTTGCGCTTTGGAACTGGTACATGATACACCTGATGGCCGGCAATGTATTTTGTCCCCCTGGTGCCGTCCTTCAGCGAGGCAAGTACCTTGCGAGCTAGCAATAGCGTCGGGAAAATCCTTTACTATTACACTCTTGCAGCTGTAAATAAAACCCACCGAAGCGATACATTTTGTTGATCATTTCCGCTCTCGGATTTCTCCGACGAGGGATCTGCTCGCCCCAGCTGTTGCATTGCGCGGCCAGCGACATCTCATCTATAAGAATCAATTGTGCCTAGATACTGACCATGACATGTAGATTTCTAAGATTTCTTATCACAATCCGCGCAATGAAGACAGTTGCACTTTTGTTGTTGTCGGCCGCGGCGCAGGCTCTGTCTGGCGTTAATACGGACTACGATAAAGTTGTCTCAGAGCGCCGAGCAGACCCAAGACCGAACATCGTATTCATTCTGACCGACGACCAGGATGCTCGCATGAACTCATTAGAGTATATGAAAGGCGTTCAGACTCATTTGGTAAGTTGGCTCTCTTATTGACTTAGCATCTCAGTAACGCTGCGTTACCCCCAGAATAGCTGATGCGGAGGCAGGCGGAGCTCTCGATCGCGCTTATAGCCTCTAGGCTAATATTATTTCTAGTTGAAAGAAGGTGCAACGTACGAGAACCATTTCTGCACAGTTGCTCTATGCTGCCCCTCTCGAGTCAACTTGTGGACTGGTCGGGCGCCGCACAACACAAACGTCACTGATCTGTCTCCTCCATACGGTAATAATTCGATATTTCTCATAAAGAATAGCTTTTAATGATGAACACAGGAGGTTATCCGAAATTTATCAAACAAGGCTTCAATGATGACTGGTTGCCTGTTTGGATGCAAAAAAGTGGCTACCAGACTTATTATGTCGGCAAACTCATGAATGCATTTGATCCCACGAACTATGATTCTCCTTATGTGAACGGATTCGATGGCTCAGATATTCTGTGTGGTGCTGGTAAGATCCACCTGGTACGCGGCGCAAGCCAAGGAGAAGTCAAGCTGACCAAGCGGATAGAGACATACAACTACTTCAATCCCATGTACCAGCGAAACAGAGATCCACCGAAGACATACAAAGGAAGGTATACAACTGATCTTCTATGGAATAAGTCGATGGGGTTCTTGGACAATGCGCGACAGTCAAGCAAGCCATTCTTCTTAACCATGGCACCGGTCTCCCCTCACACTGGACATGGACCGCGCCCGGATGGGGTGTATAAAGACGGCCCAATCCCGAATGACAAGTACAAAAATCTGTTCAAAGACGCAAAAGTGCCCAGAACAAGGAACTTTAATCCTGATGCGGTAAGCGTTGTCGCGTCCCCTCTTCAAACCTCAATCATGTTATGGCCCTTCGCTCATCTGTGTACTGTGCTGATCTTCACTTAATAGCCCAGCGGCACTCACTGGCTACTTCATCTAGACAAGCAAAACGAAACTACTGTGAGCAACGGTGACGAGTACTACCGGAATCGACTGCGTGCACTGCAGTCCGTTGACGAAGTTGTCAACAACACCATCTCCTACCTGACCGAGCATAAGTTGATGGACAACACGTACATCATCTACTCGTCGGATAATGGTTTTCATATCGGCCATCACCGCATGTTCCCGGGCAAGAATTGTCCTTATGAAGAGGATATTAACGTGCCTCTGATCATCCGTGGCCCTGGCATCAAGGCAGGATCCACAGTCAATCTCGCCACATCGCACACAGATCTCGCGCCAACAATCCTTCACATGGCCCAAGCACCTGTTCATGATTACCTGGACGGTTCCGCCCTACCGCTGATTGACCCCAACCCTCCGGCTCAAAGTTTTGAGCATGCGCAGATCGAACACTGGGGTGCCGGCGCAACCAAGGGTCAGCTGCGTTCAGAATACCCCGAAGCGCCCGGTGTAGTCAATAGTACATACAAGGCACTTCGCATCATGGGGTCCGGCTACAATTTTTACTATTCTGTCTGGTGTACTAATCAGCATGAGCTGTACGACATGACGGTCGACTCCCAGCAAATGAATAATCTCTATACGCCATACACGTATAAACCTAACGAGCCACAGGGACCAGGCAACCCGTTTCCCATCAATCGTCTGGAGAGTCGACTGGATGCACTTCTCCTTGTGCTAAAGAGCTGCAAAGCAAAAACTTGCATCCAGCCATGGACAGCGTTGCATCCTGGCGGCCAAGTCAATAGCCTACCGGATGCTATGGACCCAAAATATGATGAATTTTATCAGAAGCAGCAGAACAGGGTTTCCTATAATTGGTGCGACATGGGTTATATTGTGGCAGCAGAAGGCCCGCAGACATACCTGCAGTTCCAACACACGGAGACCAAGAGGAAACTGGGCGAGCCAACATGGGACATGATTTGAGTCATACCTAAGAAGAGACAGATTAGAATAGCGAGCCACGTGCTGCTGCCGAAGTTAAGAATAAATACATGAGAGGAGAAACCGATATGCAGTTATTTTTTCGGGCATTCCTTACCCCCTCTCTTCGTCATGTAGGCGTTCTTTACTAGCAAAGGGGTATTCCGACATCATACCCTGTGGGCGGAACTCCATCGTGAGTACTTTTCCTCTGCAAAAACGCCACCAATATAATAATAGTGTCCGGATAAACATTTTTTGACACGCAAGTATGCCCGATGTGCAACACCACATGGTGAGGATATTCTATAATAGGGCTGCTCAACTACTGACTGGTGCTGGCTAGTGACAGTTGTATGGTGCTCGCTCTTCTCACTTCAGTTACGAGACAGGCACAGCCTAGAGCGGATTTGCTCTTGGGAAAAATTCCGCAGGCATCTGTGATAAAATTTGGCTTGGCGCACTTTTCTCGTATCCACTGGCCATACCTAGCTAACTAGTTGCTCCGCCACCCGCCGCCACCACTGACCAGCGGGAATGAATTATTGGCGCCATGAAGCCTCGTCCAGGCCCAATTTGGCAGCTAACCAAGCAGGCAGCGGCGTGACTCAATATCTGGCCAAAGCCTGATACGGTGATAAATGTATAAATACCTTACACTTCGCTTTTGAGGCTGTCCAATTTCTGAGCCTCCTATCCTCGCGCTAACGAGCATACCCGTCTTGCCGAATAAATTCTTAGGCCTGTTGCAGCGACCATGGGTTGCACGTCGTCGAAGCCTGCAAACCCAGCTGCAGATTTTGCTAAAGAGCTGGACCGACTCGGACCGCTGCCGGAGCTGGAGTGGTATTACCGACCAATTTGGAGTCAATACGTCGACTACATCTACGACCACGCGCAATGCAATGGCACCACCCAGCAGCTTCGCAAGGAATTCAGCGAAACTATGAATAATACCGCGAAAGAATTCCTGCAATATGAGTACCCAGAATGCGATAAAGCTGGCACAACGGAAGACATGGGAGAGGACATGCTGCCGTTCGGGAGCGATTCGAGTCCTTGTGTGCAAACCAAAAGCTATTTGACACTGGACGAGGGGTTCAATGGAATCGTTTACGCGACAACGTTGGTGGTGCATAGCCCCATGGCGTGGAAGAGTGTTTCCGATGGCGCAAACAGCGCCCTCCCCGGAAGCATCATGGATGATCCAAAAACCAAGCTTGCACAGCGGTATCTCACTTTCATGGTGTATTCGCTAAAGCAACGGGATACAAATGTCAAACATTGCGTTCTCAATATCATTATCGGCTCCGTCATGATGACCGCTCGCTGGGAGCCTCATAATCTAATCCCCAGCTTAGCCATGATCAGTCAGAATACTGGCAGTGAGATTCCGAAGCCAGAAAGTCTTCCTGAGGCCACCGAGACTTCAGAAACAAACAGTCAGCTGCCCTTCCGCTCCTGCATGTTTATGTCAATTCTCAGAACGCTTGAAACCAATTACCCAGGCTGCGCGATCTGGGATGCCGGTGAAATGTCCTTTGAGGTCGAGGATAAGCCATATCCGCTTCCCGCAAGACTTCTCATTTGCCGGGATTTTGAGAAGAGAACCAAAGATGTCGCCACAATTGACTTCAAGGTAACGGGCCAAGATGGAAAGACGATTGGCTCTGGCTCCAGGCTGATTAGAGCGCGCGACCCAACGGAAGATCCAGGCGGCATTGTTTGTCTCGCATTTGTCGTCAACGTCGACCCCGAAGATCCGTGGCCGAAGCGAGACTTGGAAAAGCATCGCCTGATTATGGGAGGAGCTTTTGCGGAAGCGTCGCTCCATGGCATGGTCATGGCATTCACGGGGGGTTTCGACAGATGTGCCCTTCGTGTCTGGGCGGGTCAAGACACAAGGCATGCGACTCTGATCACCCCACATACAAAGGGATCAGCACCAGAGCATGTGCAGCAGTTTTCTGAACTTTTGTTTGGCAAGATGCTGGAGCCGCTAAAAACTGCAGCCAACCTTGAGGATGCGTCTGACTTGACAGACACATTCGGCGTGGAAACGGAGCGACAAGTTGAGCACACGCTCTGGCAGTCTGAAAGTCACTTTCAGCACATTCGCCATCAAATGCGAGAGAGGGCCAAAGCCAATCCCGAGGCGTATGAAATGATCCACAAAATGGCAGGACACAGTCATGTGCCACACTTCATGGAAAGGAACTTCAAAGGCTGCCTCATTACTGACGAGGGAGAGCTGCCGCAACCTGACCTGAAAGGCGAGCCCAAATTCGAGAGCGCCAAAATTTTCGTCGCTCGGGATCCCAAGCAAGAGCCCAGCAGCATCGTCGCTGCTATCGTCAGCGTGCCGTCCCCTGTGCCTGGCTACAATCCGTTCCTCGAGAATGGCAAGTCATGGCTTGATACGCCAGAGCTTAAGCGCGCCGAGGATGCCCTTCTTGCAGTCTTGAAGCAATGGTATAGCGAAGGCAAAATATCTGCCATTGACTGCCACGCCCAGGTTACGATGGGAATAGATGCTTCTATTTATCAATTCATCGACGGAGTGAAGTTCGTCGACTATCCTGATGAGCGTATGAAGGAGCTCGTGTGGCAGTAGCCGATTGGTATTCGGCTATATGAATCATGATGGTGCGGCCGTGGCTGATGAATCGAGATATACCCGTCGTTATATAATATATTAAAACAATATTTCAATTTAATTTAATTTATTTGATTTAATGCTTTCAAAACTACAGTGCGATCATGCTATAATTCCAACATGCCGAATCATTTTCACAGTTGATCAATGAGCTTGTCCGCGACATCATCAATGTTCGATCCGTAATAGTCTGGAGAGGTCTATTGTATTCCGTTAGCCAGTGACATCATTCAGGTACTTTAGTGCTTCTTTACCTGGAGATACAGCACTCCGTTCTCAACCACAGCCTCGCCATAGGTCTCTTTCATTTGCGACGCGTCGACAATGCGGAAGGCAATCTTGCCAGACTCGACAGCCTCATTAAGGCCTTCCTGTAGCATATCATCGGAGTCAAACTTCTGGCGGACAAGAGCTTTGGCAAGGGCATTGAAGTAGTGATAGACAAAAGAACCAAGGTTATCTTTGAAGTTTGCCTTGGTGCCGCTGAGCTTGGCATAGGCAGCCTCAAAGCCAGGTTCAAGTGTGTATTCCTTCTTGAGGGCCGTGTTAATCTGTTCGTTAACCTCGGCAATCTTCTTCTCGTAGTAGTTCTTGATGTCAATGCGCGTCTCATAGCTAATGCCCTCGGAGGGAATATCGTTGAGCGCAGTGGTGATCTTCTTCTCACTGAAGACGTCGTCAATGTTGCTGGCGAGGTTGCCGTCTTCCCAGAGAATAGCAAGCTGGCCAGAAGAAGTGATTCCGCAGGCGCAGTAGCTGACTTTCTTGTCAACATCAAGATCCATGATGAGCGTGTGTGCAGAAGCGAGCTTGTTAATCTCCTGCTTTCCATCGTCGCCGTGCATATCAATGTATCTGCGAAGACCACTGATGGCGCAACGAACATATCTAGCAGCAGGATCATTCATTAGCACGCTGAGTACTGGCGTTGACTTTTCATCATTCGTCTTACTCGGCAATCATGGCACCAGTGGATTCCTTGGCATACGAGCCGTCAGCGCCGTAGGGGTAAATATTTTTGGGGTCGATATCGATAGTCCACTTCTCCCCAAGGATGTCGCTGATTTCTTTCTCACTTTCCGCTTGTTTGGACTCCCAATTGTCACGAACTATCTTGGTCAATATCGATAACACATTTCTACTGTCAGGGCGACTTACTGTTCTTGCGGATAGCAAGAGGGAGTTTCTCGGCGGGGGGAAGGCGGCTCATTTTGAAGAGATATTAAATCAGAAAGAAATGGTAGATTGGAAGAATAACTGGTGTGAAGGTTGTAGAGGAATGTCTTGGATTGGAAAGGATGAAGCTGGTTGAAGTAGAATTGCGTTGATTCAGAGCAGCAATGAACCCTTTATATCTACGGATTTCGGATCGTCCAGGATGAACGGATAGCTTCAGGCGCCACGAATATGCCCTATTTCGGACGATCCAGCCACATGCTCTCGTGAAAAATACCAATCCAGTTTGGTTCACGCTCGGCAAAAGCTCTGTGCCAAGGTAAAGCGCCAGGCGCACTGCGCTACGGTGCTGTACAACCCAGCAACAAGGTCGCGAGCTCCGCAAAGGATTCAGCCTTCAGCCTTCAGCCTTAGGCGACGGTTATTTCCCCGACCCCTCATGTAATTTTAGACAGCCTTTAGATTAACGCTTCCTTTTCCGCCCACTCAGCAGCTCCCGCCCGGGGTTCCCGGCCGCGCCAGCGCGGAGGCGCCACACGAAAGCTGAAGCTCCATCAGCCCCGTTAGGCGTTTTGCCAGGGACGCATTACCGAAAGGGGACGAAACGCGGTCGGGCGGCCGAAAGCTCTGTGAACAGAGGAGGCAGCCGATGAAGTTCATAAGAACAGCTCGTGTTCGAGAAGATTGGTGTTGTTGTTTATGCATCATTCTTGATTTGCTGCCTTATTTTACGTTATTGGCATCACCATGCCGCTGTAGGTGTCTCGAGTGCATTAAAGCCCACCAATGCTAACGCTGGTTGGATAGACCGCTCAAAGCTCGTGTTACAGTCCGCGACCAGTGGGAGGCCGAGAGCTCCGATGCGCAAAAGGCTCTCCGCAGCATCCAAGAAACTGTAGGATGGTCGGTCCGGTGCAATCCTGATTTCGCGGTGCTGTGGGAAGGCTTGCAGGGTGTTTACGAAGACGCTGGCGAATTTGTAAAGGTGGTCGCGGCACTTATACGAATCTGGTGCCAAGAGCTGGACAGCCTCCTGAGCGATTCCGCTAACGAGGATTGGGCAGAGAAATTTCTTGAGAAGATCGGAGAAAATGGTACCCAGGTTATCATCCTCCTCATTGACGTAAGTGTTGAAGTACAGCTCATGGTGTATCGATTACTGAACATGCCTTATAGGTTGGCAAGCCTGGCGTGGCAACCACTGCCTGGAGCGCCTCAGCAGCATCTTTCACCTTGGCACTACCAAGCACTCGCGTCACGTTTGCTCCGGATCACGCTCCTGAGCTTCGTGCTCAAATCTATTCAGCGTTCGAAGCGGAAGAGACCGCTGCACCGCCTGAAGACTGGGCAGATCTGGGTGACACCAAACCAGCCGTTGCGGCGCCAGTCGCGGCTCAACTTGCGGTGCCTGTTGCTGCGAAGGGCGCCGCATTCATGCCAACGTTGAACGACGTGCCGCGACCAGATCTCTTGCAATTGCAGCCACCCTATCGATTGATTGTACATGACCGAGGTAGCCACATCGAAGTCCACTGCAGCCACTCTCCATCGCTGGAGCTGCTCGCAGGTTACCTAGAAAAGTGGTGCCGCGCTATTCCTGGTCGCTCCGACCGTGTAAGTCCGCCTAAAAATCACACCCTCGCCGCAATATTCTGACAATTGAAGCCTCCTTATGCGACTGTGAGCTTGAACAAAAGTATCTTCGGACTAGGCGTCATTTATGATGCCCTGACCGTCTCCCTTTACGACCACCGTGACCCTACGCTTGTGCCTCCAGTGCTCGTGCTCAACCTGGTTGAAAATGTGCTGGGGTATAAGTTGGTACAGGAATATGCCCAATCATGGCGATTCGTTAGAGAAGAAATGCTGAAATCAAGTGCCTAAATAATAATACATAGCATTTATAATTCGATGATGCTCGAACTTGCTGCTCCATCAAGATTTCTCCCGAGTAATAAGCTTCCACTTCCCTGCTTCCCTATACAGTGTGCCTTCGACAGACTCCGCCGCCTGTCGCAAGCTCTCCTCTGAATCCGGGTTATCGGCCCGCCACCCGGCCGGCCCAGCATGTTGTGTGCTCAGGAACGCTAGCACTAGGGCTGACGACTTCCAATCTGTGTGCAACTTGCTCTTATAGCTCATGATGATAACAGTAGAAAGAAATAACACCTCCAGCACAAATATTGCCGCAAAGAAGGTGACGTATCCCCAGTGGATGCGAATACAGGTCTTCGTCAGCTGGGTTGTCCCACGAACCTCTCTCAGCATGTCGGGCCCGATCGCGCCATCTCGGATACGGCCGCCAAGCGAAGTCGCTATACCCTCAGCAAACTGGGAGACCAGGTCCAGATCAGTGGTGCCGTTGCGCCAAAGTTGATTCATCCATGATGGCGGACGGCCTTTCCTAACGAAGAAAGTAGGTCCGAGAAATTGCGAGAGAAAGGTGCTTCCGACAAACTGAAACACGCATTCAGGTGCATACCACATTTTCGATGGCTTGGCTGTATAGTTGTTTTTGATGTACCCAGTAATGGTATTTCTATCAGTTGGCTTCTTTGTACCCGCACAATTCTGCCACTTGCCATTGAGCATGGTTCGATCCAAAGCAAGCTGATAAATGCCTCCGTCGCCATTCGAGATGTAATGTAAGTATTCTTCGGAGATGACCTTTTCTTCAAACCTTCCGTGTGCATATGTTGCGGAAATCGTTTGAACGCATGGGAAAAGCGAGAATATAAATGCAGATGGTTTATAGCGTCCCGGCAAGGGACCAACCACCTGGCACATTGGGCCTTCGCAATCTGTTGAGTTGTCTTTTATCATGGATATGAGGTAGACGTCTACCAAGCTTGTGCGGTTCCAAAAATCGCGTTCTGCAGCCTGGAATCCCGTATCTGGCGCTTCCACGTACCCGATTCCAAATGTTGAAGGCAAGGACAGATTTGTTGCAGGCCCAACGGCAAAGGTATAGCCCCGGGTTGCCTCGGTCATTCTGACTCGGTCAGATATGTCCCATGCCTTGGAGCACATGGTTAGGCTAATAAACGACGCATCCTGATCTGACGGAAATGTGCAGTTACCGCTCGTACAAGACGCTGAGATACTAGCCGACCTGTTCATTGGTGGTTCCAGGACACCTCTGTAGGAGGCTAACTCCATGGCAGTGTTGAATGCGTTGACATTCATAGCGTCGGAAGAATCTTCCCCAAGCGTGAAACGGTTGGCGAGAGGGATGACTGCGGGCTCTGTACCGTTGCGAACGCAGCTATACAACGAGATTGTAGCTTGCGCAAAGGGGTCGCTGGCCAGGGCGACGAGTCCGAGTACGGCGCCAAAGCTAGCTAAATAACTGTCTCTTGTTCAGTTTCTGGCTTGGATTTCTCTACATTTCAGGTGAACATACGCTCTGGGTCCGGATTTGAGCATTCCAAGGATCATCATCACAGACCCCCAGGCGCCCCTGCTCGCCTTATCGTAAACGTCAAACTCGGACAACTTTTGAGGGCGTTTGGCGAAAATTAGCCACTTCAACTGGCTTATACCTATTATAGCAAGTCAGAGACTGGCAGGATTAAACGTCAACATCCGAATGTACCTTCTGTAATGGGTACCGCAAGTGACCCTTTGAAGACGGCAGACAGAATGGAGATTACAGCATTGATGGATATTCTTGGTGTCCAATCTTCCAACTGCCGATCCTCATATACCCTGAGAATAATGATGATACAGGCCAAACTCAACGTTGCGAACAGTAAGGACAATATTTCCCAGGCCCAAAGCGAGATGCCTCTGACGGGCTGCGCGAGCTGTCTTTTCTGGCGTGATATTTCTAATGCGTTATCGTCCTCTGTATCGTTCAAACTGATTGTATAATACTCCTTATAGCTATTTTGCATCCCTCTGATTGGTTGTAGAGCAGTTGCCGACGCGATCGGCTTGCGACAGGTGTGCGGCACAGAAGAGTGCGTATCAGGAGTGGAAAGAACACTGACACTTGATGTAGCTTTTCTGTGTGAAGAGTTGCGTGATCGTTTGAGGAATAGAACGATACCCATTCCGATTGAGCCGATTGCAAAACAAATTCCGACTCCTACGCCGACCTGTGCTTCCGGGCCAAGTCCCTGGTCGTGGGTATCCGCGTAGGTCGGGAACGAAAGCCTCACGTTGTTGAAGCGCTCTGGGTCCGGCGGTTTTTCCATTTCATCATCTTGATTGAATTGAATCTGAACTCCGTACGCCCCGATAGTCGCAGCTGTGATTGTCGAGGTGACTGTGGACAAGGTAGTCCCATCAGATACCTGAGTCACCTGCATAACCGTTGTGGTGTTTGTGATGGTCTGAACGCAGGCAAATTCTCTCGGTATGGTCTCATTGGGTTTTCGATACAGGATTCCATCGAACTTTCCGGTTTCGAGACTAGGAAGAGAGAGCAGCCAAGCTGAGTTAGATCCTGGTTCGGTCCCTGCTTTTCTTTTTCGATTCAGAATGAAAGCAACACTTACACTGGACAGCAGTAGGCACTCGTCACTGGTACCGTAGTAATATCCAGCAAAGCTAAAGATGCAATAGAATAGCCAGAAGGGCATAGCCCTGGTGTATAAAGGTAGGTGTCCCCTGGAGTGTACCGGGACGGGTAGCAACCGGTGGCGGTGATTGCTGGGCCCCTTACCATATAGGAGCTTACATTCTTGCCAGCAAATTCGGTGTAGCCAGGATTATCAGTGCAAGACGGGCTAGGTGTAAATGTTGTAGTCAAAGGGCCGATGGTTGTTGTCAAGGCGCCTCGAGTCGTCATTGTCCTGGTTGCAGCGGGCAGAAACCTGATACGATCCTGCCAACTGATGCAATACAGAGATACCGAGCAACTAGGAAGATGAGGAAGATTTTGGCGACAGGTCTTTTTCCAAGAGAGAAAAATATAGAAAATGGCAAGTGGCGACCACGGCAGTTTTTAACATTGATCCCCTGCTGCTCAGCGTGTATGAGTCCCAGGCTGCCACCAGACCAATCACAGCATCGCGTACTGGCCTCGGCGCTTACAAGTCCCATAGACATGCAGAACCAGCATGCAGCGCCGCATAGAACCAGGAAAGGAAAATTCCGCGGAGAACAAGTCTCAGCTCGACAGCGACGGGGCGCACTACATATTTACCGGTATACTGTTCCAGGTCTTTGACAGAAATGGCTATGCTGAGGGATTGTATAGCCGTAAATAAGGCGCGTGGCGTTCTCAGGCGGCGCCTGGTACAACTAGAAGTTATTTCGCAACAATAGACATAAATTTGTAAGCCCTGGTAGTAGTTTCTTTTTTTTTTTTCGGTCTAGGTCTTCGTTATCTGCATGATTATTTTTGCAGTCTCCTTTTGTACCAGTGCCTGTGACGACAGCAAGGTAAAGACCACCAACAGCCCGCTACAGCCCAAGGGGAGCCGGCCAGTTCCTTTCATGGTAGCAATACGGCGCTGCACACGTACTATGGAAAACTTGAATCTAGGGAACTCTCGTCCCCAATCCCTAATATCTAGAGTTGTGCAGGCTACATCTGAGATGTCGAGCGCCGCTCACACCAATGCGGCACCACCTTTGGGTGGCGAGCCACTAAAAGGCCGAAAGGAAAAATGATTACAATTCAAGTAACAATAACTGCGGCCAAAACTACAGAATCAAGTCAACATATACCGCAATTGATAGTGCAAGACGAGAATGGTGTAGCTGTTGGACAGCTTCCATCAAGCTCCTACACACCGCCCAAGCACCCCTCTGGCAGAAAAAACACATCCCACCAACTCCCCCACCCTCCCGCTTCGAGTCATCAAAATCGTGACAAGCCTCACTTGATATTTTTCTTATACAGCCCGCCTTCGCCATCGTCCGAATCCGGCTCTCGCACCCCAATCTCTCCAGCCGTCTCATCGAATAGCTAACCGCCAAGCTGTTCGCCGTTCGAGCCCTCGCCACTCCCCTCCGGAGCACCTCCCCCAGCAGCAGCATCACCAGCCTCCGCCGCCAGCTCCAGTCCACAATGGCCGCCATCAGCGCGCAAAAGTTCACGCCGGCCGAGGAGACGGAGATCCAGAAATGGGTCGCCACCTCGGAGAGCATCCGCTCCGGCGCCGACGGCAACAACGCTGGCCACCTCGACGCCCTCAACACCCACCTCGCCACACGCACCACCGTCCTCGGCTGCAAGCCCTCCAAGGCCGACGTCTCCCTCTACGAGACGCTCGCCCCCGTCGTCACCGCCTGGACCCCCGACGAGCGCACCGGCGAGAAGGGCCGCCCCAACATCGTCCGCCACCTCGACTTCGTCCAGAACTCGCCCCTGTTTGAGCTCGCCGTCAAGGACAAGGTTGCCGT
>JANAKD010000484.1:0-18048 GCA_027627215.1 Lecanicillium saksenae | reverse complement strand
TCAACGGCATGGCCTTCATCCTCATCGAGCTGCCGTCGCTCGACGTCCTCGCGCAGGGCGCCGAGTCGAGCTTCACGGGGCCCGTGGACCTGCTGCTGGACGAGGGGGTGGCGCTCGGGNCCTGTGCAGCCGGTTCTACTTTGTCCGCACCGGGGCCAGGACGGGCGAGGATGGGGTGGAGGTGGTGACGCTGCGCACGAGGATGATTGACGCGCTGTGCGAGGATCCCGCGACCGGGTCGGCGTCGTCGGCGCTCTGCTGCTACTTGAGCGCGCAGCTGGGCGAGCAAAAGACGGAGAGGAGGAGGTATGAGCTGACGCAGGGCGTCGAGATGGGCCGCGAGAGCAACATCGTCGTGGACGTTACCATGAAGGACGGCGCCATTGATCAGGTTCAGCTCTCTGGCAAGGCCGTCAAGATCATGAAGGGTACTTTGACCATTTAAGAAATAAATGTACATAGTTCGCATGCCACTCATAGGCACCTCACAAAATGCATCGAGTAAATGATAAAACAGAAAACCAACTTTTGCGCCGTGGTATTATCTCAAACAACGTAAGACTGCCCTATTATACATTGATGCATTATACCTAGTACAAGAAACGTCGTCGCTGGATCCAAACGTCTACATCCCCCAATGCAGAGACCTGGTTCTCTTTTGCCAACGCCATTTCCGTTATTTCCAAATAATTCATGCAACACTTTCATTTCCCGTTTCATCCCCTTAGTGTAATACTTCATATCATGCAAGCATGAAACCTTGCTTGCTTCTCGTAAATATCGCGACGGCTTCAGCAGCCACGCGTTTTATAAGATCCTCCTGCGGACTCCTAAACTCGCTGAAGGATGTTACCAAAGCGTTCCGCCACCTGTGGTCATGTTAGTATTTTTCACTGGCAAGAGCCATATAAATAACGCACCTCTGGAGTAGACTTGATAAAGGGAAGGTCGAAGAACATGTACTTTTCGTTCTTAAGGAGCTCAACGACCATAAACATCAGTCCCCATGGCTGTGGCCAGAATCCAATAAGCCTCTCAAGCAGTACTCGCGTAATCTCCTGACGAATGTCGGTGTCTTCGGGATCATTCAGGTCCTTGCCAAAAATGTACAGGAGCAGTTGGCTAAAGAACTCGGTGTGCATATTGGGGTATCGCAGTTGGTTAATCATGCTAGACACCAAATAGTACCGAGCCTCTGAAGATACCTCGTGCACGAGCACAGACAAGGCAGCAGCTTCTGGCTCCTTGCCGTTGATTGAAATCGGCTCGGCACCGGACAGGCGCTCCGCAGCGTGGTTGCCAAGATAAATTACAACCGCATTGATGACATCAACGTTGGCTGACACTGGCACATGGCCAAAAGTGGTTTCCTGGTTGGCGCCAGTGCTCATGCTGTGTACAATCTGCGCCATGATACCCTCCGAGGTGGCGCCTTGGATGATCTGCTCGACGCCATCAAAGAGGCCCGACTGCTGCAAAACCGTCTTGGCGTCTTCGACCAGACCTGCGTAGACTTTGGTCTCCTCGTGCTCAGTGTTGCCCTTACCCTTGGTGATAACCTTGGTGTAGCCGTGCTGTGGCTGCGCGGCGAGGGCAGCGTTGAGGAGCTGACTGCAGTGTGGTGGGATGCTCTTATAAATGTCAACATAGTGCGCTGCGACAAAGTCGGCAAAGTCATGCTGCAGAATGACAAGAAGCTTCAGAGTGGCTCGGTAGAGATCCTTGGCGACAGGCGATACGCTGAAAGCCTTAAGCTGCTCGCTAAGACAGCTCAGAAGCTGGCACAGAAGCTTGGAGAAGGGTTTCCATCCAGCGTAGTCAGACACCGAAAGCAGGCTCGGCAAGAAGGATCGGTGCTGCAGAAGCGACAGCCAGCCAAAGACGAAGCCAGGCAGATGTACCGGACCAATGGGTTCCAGTCTGTTGGCAACAGTCAAAATAATCTGTTTTGATTCCTCCTCAGGCAGCTGGTCGCAGATGCTGTGAAGCTCGTGCAGGAGCATAGAGAAGAGACGGAAGAAGAGTCTCTGGTTTAGGTGCTCACCGCGGTGCGTGTGGTGGTGATACAGGACGAGCGTAACAATGACAAACACCGAGTCCACAAATGAAGCTCGGGTGGTAAGGCTGTCCTGGTGCATGCCAACGAATACTCCGATAAGCTTCGCAAGTGCGTCAATCATGATGTAACCGTCACCGCCAGCATGGATAAGATGGTCGAAGCGTTCAACAGACAGATCAATACCTGTGCGGACGAAAAGGAAGAAATCATTCTTGTTACGAATGACCTGTGTAGCGCGTAGCTGCTTCACAAACGCATCCACGGCCGAGCTGGGTGCATTTTGGTTGTTGCACAGATGCACCCATTCGTCAAAGACATACTCCATTTGGTCTTGACGCGAAGAAGATTCGTTGTCGTTGTTCTGCGATGGCTGGTACATACCAGAGCCAACGAGCTTGCCTTTGAGTCTTTGCCCGACGGCCGAGTCACCGTCCTCGTTAATCCAGCTCCATGCTGCTTCCAAAGTACGCACAAAATCAGCGTACAGAGCAATAGGACGGCTGTTCAGCAGCACAAGATCGAACATCTGCTCCAGGAACTCGAGCGAGCCTTCCTTTCTTCCCTCTAGGGCTTTGGACATGGCAAGATCGATGCTGCGCCAGTCGAGAAGATCAGTTCGCGTGAGGGCAGCGAGCAGGGGCAGGCTGAGGAAGCTGCTTCCGGGCTGCTGGCTGAACAGGGAGCGCACACGGCTGTTTAAGCCAGGACCGGAGATCTTGCGTAGAGTCTCCATGACGTGAACGAGACTCTCAAGAGTAAGGTTGTCTTCAACCTGCTGGAAAATAACCGCTGTGATCTGCTCCGCGGCATAGATGGGGAACTCCTCCGAGCTCTGCGACGTCTTGATGATCAACTGAACCAGTGCATCAACGACGTCGAGGACTTGGTGAGGTCGAGGCAAATCAACAAAGTGTTCCTCATTGGCCTCGCCTGCTGCACGAAGTAGCTCCTGGAGTAATTTGGTCAGGCGTTCGGCCAAGCCATGCGCCTCCATGGGGAAGCTACCAGACCTTCCGTTCGACATAGCACCGGCGCTGCTTTGGAGAGGACCGTATGGCTGCATCTGTGAACCAAGCTGCTGGAGGGAGGGTGTCTCTGCAGGAGTGGGAATATTAGGAATATTGGAGAAGGGTTCTTGCAGGACCTCGTTGGCCAGAGATCGCGTGGCATCGGAAGCAGATGGCTCATGGTTTGCGCCCGATGTTGCGGTCGTAGTGGTGTTACGGGGTTGGCGAGCAAAATCTTCGTAGATAGCCATTTGCTCCGGGTTCAGGCCATGCATGTTGGGAGACAGCTTGAACGGGTTAGGAATGGTCATAGCCCAACGGTTGATGTTAGCGGGATAAGTGGTCTCGTTGGGATGCTGAGCCTTCCAGCGACGTCTGGCCTCCAAATCGGATTCAAGAAGCTCTTCAATTTCGGGAACAGCGCGTTCTTCGGCTTGTCGCTCAATGATGCTGCACGCAAGATCAAGGTTAGAGTTAACACACATGATAATCGTGCCCTCTGGTAGACCAGATGGAAGGTCGCCCGACAAGTTGCGCATATAGTTTGTCAAGTTTGCCCGAAGAGGCTCCTTGGAAGTGACAAGAGCGAGGCTGCCAGCCGTGGCCTTAACCATATTGATGGCAGACGTGCGTACTCTGTTCTCATCCGGCTCAGAAACAAAGTCCTTGCGAATCATTTGCTGCGTGGAGATAGCGGCAATTGTAACTGAGCGGTCCACGACGGGCTGAATGATATCCTGCAAAGCGCGGCTGACAGCGCTTCGGACGATCTCATGCAGTCGGGTGGTACTGACCACCATCTCATTCGTGGGAGGAATAGTGATGAGGGGGCCGAGGTCGGGGATGGTCGGAGCCACGGCCTGAGGAGAATGGCTGGCGCCGATACCTGAGCCAAGACCATTCAGAGGAAGCCCCTCAAAAGGCTCTAGTTGTTCTGCGGCTAGAGCTGCAGCTGGCTCCTCTACTGCAGGTCTGTTGAGAATCTCACCCGAGGGCTCAATGCTCTTATGATCCAGGCTGAGGCCCTTGCAGAGGACTTCAATCTCGAACTTCAGGTTCAGCTTGAGCTCAGCGTGATGATACAGTTCGATGAGGAGATATATAATATCCATCAGCCAAGGGTTAGGAGGGCGGAACACAGCCGAGGTAGCACCCTGGAGAAGCACCTTGCAAACAAAGGGGATCACGACGATTAGTCGCTTAGTATCGTGAGCCTCGATCAGCAGCTGTTTGAAGGCAATATTTTTGTGCTTGATGGGTCGATCGCGGGCAAGTGTCAGGAGTCCAAGCCAGCCACCTAGGTTCTTCAAATGTGTGCGTTCAGTGGAGTTCTGCATAGTAGCTTCCGAGTTGAGCATGCGGGCGACACTTATATATGTTTCCCTGAGCACCTCAGTCCAAAGAGTCGGGTCTTCGAAGAATTTGACTAAGTCGAGGTAAACATGGTGGTAGTTCGGCTGCATCTTTGCTCGCTCTTCAACTAGGTGGCTTGCGAACCATTGTTGATGTTTGTGGTTCAACATGTCCCGAAGCTCCATACACATGGATTGGAGAGTTTGCTCTGTGATATTGTTGAGGACAAACTGAATCTTGCCCTGTTCGTCTTCGTCGGGATCTTCGTAGCCGGCCCCTGGGGGAACAGGGCCGATACCAATCGCCGTAAAGGGTGCAGTTGGCCGATCCGCAGAAGCAAGATCGTCACCGTTGCAGTTCGCGAGAGCATCGCCAGCGAAGCCTAGCGAGTGAGGAGTACCGGCGCTGCCTCGTCCTCTAGCCAAATCATCCTCATGCTCCCGGACAATCTCCTCAGCCTTTTTGTACGCTTCAGTGCCTTGCAGACCAGGAACCTGGAGTAGCTGCTTGCAAAAGCCTGGCCACTCGCGGAACCTTGCTAGCAATTGCATCAAAGCCTGCAAACCGAATTTGTACATTGATTCATCTGGACGGTGGTCGCGGACGGCTTCTAGAACCATTCCAAGACCGATTTTCAACGGAAGGTCGGAAATGAGCTTGTGTGAGATGATGCCACCGAAAAGAACTGCTGTAGTCGCTAGAGCTTCAAGTGGGTAGTCGACATAGTGATTATATTCGTCAAACAAGCCGTGAATCATACAAGCGAAGACATCCTGGTCGAGCATGTCTCGAGAGTGTTTGTAACGGTCGAGAATATCAACAATAGTTCGAACGAGGATTTCACCGCCATACATTCGCTTGTAATGCTCTTCCATCTTGTTGTTGGCTGCTGGTGGGAGGCTGTTACCCCGTGCCGAATTCGCGTCGATGATATCATCATAACCCTCGCCATAGTTGATAAGTCGTGGATATGCCGTAATACATTGACGCTGAACAACGATGAGATCAGGCACTGGAGCCTTGGGCATGAAATCTTCCAGAATCTGTAGCAGAGCGGATACGGTGCGAACTTGGAGGTTCGTTGTTGCCTTGGCATTATGCTGGGAATCCGGTCGTTGGAACGCGATCTCGAGATTAGCTTTGATTAGAAGGAACTGCGTCAGTGTTCGAGAAATCTCGGTGCTTCGGTCAGCGTTGTCTCTGGCCCACTTGGAAAGGTCGAGGTACCCCTCCGCGTGAGCAAGAGCGGCCAAATCGAGACCGAAGCCGTTGGGCAAATAGACAAGTTCATCCAGCCAGTTGTGCTTAACAGCATGCTCGAAAACGAGGGGCAGATCGCTTGGCTTCACTGCGTGTGCGTCAATCAGGCGCTGCACAACCCATTCTTTATCCTTTCGCCACAGGCTGTCGAGAACGAAGTCATACTCGGGGGATCGTTTGTAGAGGAAGTTTTCAAACAATGAGCCAAGTGTCTCGACCGCCATATTGGCCCAAGACTGTCTTGGCACATCGAATGCAGAGACAAGGAATATATCGAGGTTCGGAACGACAACTTCTTGGAACAGTCGCTTGGCTTCGATCGTTTGCGAGGCGTGGATGGAACTAAGAGCAGCGTTGAAAATAGCCGACAGAGCTGCCACAGAAACCAAAGGATGTCTGACAGCAACTGCTGCACGCTCGCGTACTTTCTGCGCCGAGTTTGCGTAGTCTTCAAGTGTAATGCTGCGTTGGAGGCCAGGAATCGTGGTAGCATCGAGCTGCTCCGGTGTCAAAGAGGCGTAAGCGCTCACGAAAGACAGCTGTGCTTCTGGCTCATTCCAAGTGCCACCCCACAGTCGCTGGATGTCGAAGTTGCATTTGGGGTCCTCGGCCACAGGCAAGAGAGCTTTGTAGAGGCGTAAAAATTGAGCTGATGCGATCCTTGCCGTTGGCTGATCAAATGAACCAACGACATCGTTCCAATCAAACGTTTTGGGTACAACTCGGCGGAGGGCAGCTACTAACACTGCAGGGTCATGCTCAGGCGTTTGCGTGATAGTCACGAAAGTGAGGGCTGACGAAACCTGTTCAGGTGTCAACTGGAAGTTGCCGTGGCGAGCTTGCAAATGCGACAAGCAGGCCTCTTCGTCGCGGGTGACTTCGGCTCCTGTTTTCTGGATGTATCTTGCCAATGCGTTCGCCGGCTTATCAGTTAAAACGCGCGCCAGGTCTAAAGCAGCTAGGACTTGCGAAGGAGGAGCTTGATCCATCATTGCGTAGCGCTTTCCAATCGCATTGTGCAGCTCACGTCGAGAGGAACCGTTGAAGCTTGGGGGGTGATACTGCAGGAACCGGTCGATAATTAATGTGATGAAGTCAGGGGTGAGATCGGCGTGTACATCGGCCAGCTCTAGCATGTGCGCAAATGTGCTGAAGTTGGTGGAAAGAATTGCATCGGCCTTGGTCTTTAGGTCAGCTCTTGAGCCCATCTTGAATGCGAGGGCGAGCAGAGTCTTCATGAGAGGATCAAGTTTGAAATGCTCCATGAAAGTGGACAGATCAAAGTCACGGAAAATATCTTCTGTGCCACTCTCAACAGACTCCGCAATCTTGCTTGCTTGTTGGGGATCGAAGGCAATCTTTTGCATTTCGTTGACGAGGATGTGGTAGTTGCCAGGGTTGGAAACTGGCCTGTTCAGGCCGGGAAATATTTGTGGCGCATTGCCGACAACTAGTCGGGTGAAGTATTTGGTGAAGACTTCCATGCCGTGGTCATCGATAAGCTGTGATGAGAAGGAAGGTTAGATATTTGCTGACTGCAACATGGATCTGCGGTAGAGAATTCTTACCTTTCTTAACTGTTCAACCTGAATTTCCCACTTGACCCGATCTTTATCTTCTTTGATTGTGCTGAGGAGGAGATAAACTTGTGCGACAACAATCTTGGTAAGGGAGCTGGCCCCAGTCGGACTGCTGGTGCTGGGGCTGGCGCCAGCACTGAGAATGCCAGCGTGCGACGGATGCGGGGAGTGGTTCGAACCGGTCTGGAGAGCTTGTGCAGGATTTGGCGAAAATGATCCCGCTCTTGGTGGAGGGACCATGGAGGTATCTTGGTGAAGGTCGTGGATATGTGGTGGAGCGCCTGCCTGGGGGAGCTGGCAGGCAGGTGGGCTCGAAAGAGGGATGACGAGACTGTAGAAACGAGATGTTGTTCGTAACAGTTCCTACATGGGGGTAATTCGTCTAAAACGCGACCGACCGAGGGAATTCGATATCGCTGGGGGGCGAAAACCGATGAGCGCTGGGCAGCAAGCTGTTCGTGTCGCGACACTCCTGATTCAGCAAAGCTTGAAGCGGCGTGTCGAGGAGGGCTTAGCTGGCAAGCCGCGGTCGATCGCCAGAAATTGTGCTGCGCTTTAACTGGGAGGACAAACACGGAGCAGCAATCTGATGTGCACTGATGGCTGGAGATCGGGAGAGCGCGTGCGAAGGGGGAATGACGTTGGAGTAAATGATGGCAATATGCTGTAGGCAGGTGTGTGTGGAGGACAAAGTCAGTGCAGGCAAGCCTGAAAATGGACTATCTGCCGCTTTGCGGTAAGTTCCGCCAGCCCTTCCAACACGTCGCCAAAACCGGGAGCAGGGCGATCAGGTCACGTGCAGGCAGGTGGGTGGCCGTTGCCCTGCCAACCACTCAACCTTGGCCAGCGGGCCAACTAAACAATGAAAGGAGGCGTCATCGGCGCCTACTGTCCAGCTCTCCACATTGTTGAGATACTGGAAGTTTCAAACCTTGGAAAAGCTTTGAATTGTTCTTTTTCATCATTACCGTTGTGCTGCACCAACATATATTGCGGTTGCGGCGTAATATACAGCATTCATAGTACTATTTTCTGAAAAGCGGACGGGCAGTATGCCTGGGGCAACTACCGAGGCACCAGCCGTTGCGCTGTCTTGTATGGCTCCTATCAACTTTGACCTCCGCTCACGATCTAACCTGTTCGCAGTTGCCAATAACTTCTGGGGCAAAGATGACGCTGGCGTGCATCCCCTCTTGGATCGTATGGCCGCGGCCAAGCAGACAAATGATGAATTAAAGTCCTTTTATAGCGGTAAGACAGTGTCACACCCGTCCAGCTGCCCAATGTTCCATACTGACTCCCACGGATAGCTCGCGCCTCACTCGAAGATGAATATGCGAAGAAGCTGCTCAACCTGAGCAAGAAGTCTCTGGGTTCACAGGAGACCGGTACGCTCAAAGCCTCGCTTGATACTCTCCGCGGCGAGGTGGAAAGCATGGCCAAGCAGCATCAGAGCATCGCTGCACAGATGAAGACCGAGCTGGAGGAACCTCTATCCGCCTTTGCGGGGGGTATGAAGGAACGCCGAAAGATTGTCCAGAACGTCATTGAGAAGATCTTGAAGACAAAGATTCAACAAACGCAGCAAGTCAACAAGGTATGCCTCGAACTCATAGTCATGAGTAAATTCACGCTGACAATTGGCAGACTCGAGACAAGTACGAGCAAGAATGCCTGAAGATTAAGGGCTACCTCGCACAGGGCCACATGGTCATGGGCCAGGAAGAACGCCGCAACAAAGCCAAGCTCGAGAAGACACAAATCAGCCTCGCCACATCCAATACTGAATATGAAACCGCGATTAAAGCTCTCGAAGAAACTACCGTTCGATGGAACAGAGAATGGAAGGCGGCTGCGGACAAATTCCAGGATTTAGAAGAGGAACGCCTCGATTTTACGAAGAGCAGTTTGTGGACCTTTGCCAATATTGCCTCCACGGTTTGTGTTAGTGATGACGCTTCTTGCGAGAAGATTCGTCTTTCACTAGAGAACATGGAGGTTGAGAAGGATATCACTTCCTTCATCACAGAGAGAGGCACGGGCCAGGAGATTCCCGACGCCCCCAAGTACATTAACTTCCGCCGGGGTGACGTTGATAACCAGTCCGACGTCTCAGACGACGAGCACTATTCAGTTGCTCAGTTCCCTCGCAGTATCAATCCTGCGTTCCGCTCCTCTTCGCCACAGCCATCAACTTTCGAGTCTCATCACGACCCTACTTCCAACCTGGCAAATGACCTTGCCCATCGAGAGAGCATGATGCACCCTGGAAGCAGAGAAACCACAGTTACACCTCAACGGGGAACACCAAATCAGCGTGGACCAGCCAGCCAGGGCAGACCTTCTGTCGATGAGCAATTCCGTCGCGCACCGCCGCAGATGGGTGGTCCTCCTCAGATGGGCGGCCAGCAGTATGATACCAAGCAGCATGGGCCGTTGGCAGCAGTGCCCCATGATCCTTATCCCATGGATGGTATGACTATGCTCTGCCGCACTGGGCCACCGTCCGACCTCAGTTCTCATGTTACCTCTGCCAGACCATCTAGCCGGGATTCTCACAGCGAGTATTCCAACCCAAACTCGTTCTCTAGCGTTGAACCTCCAAGTGGCAAGACGTCGCCTACGAAGCACGACCCTGAACCTGCCGCGAGCCCAGATAAGCGGGTGTTCAAGAAGAAGAGTGGATTTTTCCAGAACCACAGCCCCTTCCGTCGCAAGAGTACCAAGGAAGTCAACCCTGATACGAATCGGAACACCTGGCATGCTAGTGCTAGCTCCGGAAGCCCACGCAGGCCGCCTTTGTATAGTCAAGAGGAGCAGAGCCGCCACTCTGCTGCAGGCCGAGCCCCTAGCCCTGAGCCTATCGATGCCAACGCTAGTCTAGCACTTGGTGTTGGTCAAAACGTGCTGCCTGTCTCGACGGCTGATACCCGACGTCGCGGCGGCCATGCGGCAGCAGCTAGTGTTGATGAGACTGATCCAATTGCTGCCGCACTGGCAGAGTTGAAGGTTGGCAGCAGCAAAGCTGGCTCTGTCCGCATGTCGGCTGACCGCTACCACGGCGTTGCAACACCTGCGCCTGCCAGCCACGATGCTGCTGCCACCACTCGAGGTACGCCTCCCGCATACAGTTCCCAGTCCCAAGTTTCTAGACTTGGAGTGCCGCCGCCTGCCGTTACTTCTCGCGCTATGAAGGAAGCTTCGAAGAAGGTTGCCAGCCAGACACGCAGCATCTTCGGTGAAGAAGGCCGAGACAGCGGTATGTCACCTAGCTCACGACCTGGAACACGTGGCGGTTATGACATGCCCAGATCTGCCTCCCCTGCTCCTGCTCGAAGCGCTTCCCCACAGCCGAGAATGAGCCATGACACTCGCTACCGCTCGGCGTCACCTAACCCTCGTACTCAGCACCAGCGCTCAGCATCACCCAACCCTCGTACTCAGCACCAGCGTGGTGGCTCGCAGCCGCAGAACAGCTCATACCGTCATGCTTCTCCCCATGGATCCATGAGGGGCTCAGTCAGAGGATCGTCGCCTGCATCTTATGCGGATTACAGCGCCCGTCCTCACAGCAGCTATGGCGGCAGCGATATGGCTGTTCAGTTGGCGCCTGTGGGTGGCGACATGTACGACTCCAAGCGCGGTAGAGGAGCGGACTCTCGCGCCATGGGCTTGTATGAGGGCGGCTCACGCCCTCGCAGCAAGAGTGTCGTTGATGCTTCGCGTCAGTACACTCGAGATGGTAGAGTTATTCTGCACTTTGGTATGTATTCTATCTTGTCTAACCTCGAACCACGCTAACATTTACGTCTCACAGCACGTGCGCTCTACATGTATCAGGCGGCTATCCCAGAAGAGCTGGGATTTGCCAAGGGCGATGTTCTCGCCGTTTTGCGTCACCAGGATGATGGCTGGTGGGAGGCCGAGGTGCACGGCGGCAATGGCCGCGTTGGGCTGGTCCCGAGCAACTACCTCCAGCAGTGCTAGGCCGATTGATGCAAGAAACGATTTTTTTTTTNGATTTGTACATGGTATGGTTATCAAGACTGAATGTTATGCAATGTGGAGGATGGGACTGAGTGCTATTTATGTACATATATGACTTGCTTTTCCACGTTGCAGCTACGAGGCTCATTTAGAATAGCACGTTGTATAGGATCTGCAACTTAATGGCACGTATTATCATTATTAAAATAGAGTCAATATCGATATACGCTTTTTTCTCTACACGAATTTGAAACAGTTGGCTCATACTCGTTTAAGTTTGTAGCTCTGCGTAGTGGTATGTGTGTGGACAAAACTACCGGGCTTTAAGTTATATACGATAAAAAGACGTCAAGTCAATTTAACATTGTTGGTAGATGTAATTATTTTCATATTTGGTATATCTCTAATAATTTTAATTTCTCACATATATTTGGTTTGCATATATTGGCGGAAATCCGTCGTGCTTTCGCCGACCCCTTGAGAGGCTCACATCTGGTGTCGTCACATGCATCACACTAGTCCAGGCGGGTCCAGTTTGGGGAGCTCTCCTGTCGCGGTGCGTCACCGTATTTACATCTTGGACTATTCTCTGCGCAGCAGCTACCACGGCGCGAATATGGTGCGTATGATCCCAAACTTCTTCCCCGAGCTATAGTACCGAAAGAAAAAAAAATTGCGACGATATCTCACACAGTAACAGGAAACCTTGCGGGAGGCCATTCGGACCCTGACGTCCAAGCCGATGCAGCGGGCGGTCGTCAATGCGATCCTGCTCGCGTCGGGAATCGGCACGCTGCTGGGCCTCGCCGCAATCTCATCAGCGCTCTTCTTCCAGGCCTATCTCCCGCACCAGGTCGTGACTGCGCCCGTGTATCTGCAATATGGGTATGTTTTCCCCGCCGTCTGGGACGCATTGGAGGGGGGGGGGGGATGGCGGTAGTCGCTAACGCGGGGCGCATACAGATCGAGCCCGAACCCGTACGGTATAGCTGTGTTGGAAGCTTCGCGCATGAAGTCCTTGCAAGACTACGACGTCTCCGTCACGTTTACGATGCCACGATCGCCGGCTAACCTCGACCGCGGCAACTTCATGGTCAGCCTCAACCTGATTGACTCACGCGACCAGAACACCATTGCCGCTCGGGCCGACGAGTTTGCTAGGAGCCATGTTGGCTTTGGCGTCAATAAAGTGCTGTTTAGCTCCCGCAGATCGGCTCTGGTGCCATACGTGGACCCGCTGGTATCTCGTACATCTCGTGTCCTTTTCATGGCGTACCATTTGCTGTCGTCAAATTCCCAGCGACACACTCTGACTGTGAAGCTTGCCGAGCGTGTCTCTTTCGACAAGGACTCGCTGAAACCAGCAGCCGCATACATTGAAGTAGAAGCTGGGCAGGATATCCAAATTTACAGCACGCAGTTGACACTGACGGCGCAGCTGCGTGGTCTGCGATACCTGATGGTGCACTACCGGCTGTTGACGTATATTGTCTTTACGCTTCTGTTTTGGTTCTTTGAGGTACTATTCATGAGCGCTGCCTGGTCCATTTGGAGCTCGTACACGTCAATACCCGCAGATGGAGGAAAGCTACGGATCAAGGGCTCAGCCGACGGAAACGCCACTGACTCTGGCGACGATCTCGATTACGATGATGGCGGCGAAGACGACGAGGATGGCGATGAGGCAGCCCCGAGTCGTGCCATCAAGCTATCGTCATCTTGGAAGAGAGAATATGGAATCAAGGGCGAGGACACACCCGAGCGAGCCTTGGCTGACATCCCTGCCGCGGGTACCGAGGCAGACGACGAGGATGATTCCGAGGAGGACCACAGGAAGCTTCAAGCTGCATCTGGGAAGGGTACAAGCTATAGCAAGGAAGGCGCGGAAAGTGTGCGCCGAAGAGTTTGACAAGGTGTCGCATTGTCATGGAGGAAAAGCGATGCTGTGCGACGCTGAGTTGTGATGAGTTGTGATGAGTTGTTGTGGCGTGATACCCGTGCTTTAGTAGTGTCAGTGATACTGTGCTGGATGGATTGAGCAGTGCGCAGCGCGCCAGTTCAAGGGTCTGAGCGGCGTTGACCGGTTACTACTTTTCGCTCTTTCATTTATTTATTTTATGTCGACTTAGTAATATTAATCTTCCATGCGACTTGGTGGTTCGGTGCATGGTGTAAAGCTAGTGTGAGTGAGGGTGGGCTGGTGACGACCTGTGATGAAGCAGTTTGGAAGAGTGAGTTTTGGCATGCATATCAGCTACGGGAGCATCCGGCAAACGATGAATTCCCGCTGTTGTGGAAAGTTTTCTTTGTTTTGCTCACGGATCTGTTGAATCCGTTTCGTTCTCGTCATGCATTTCGTCTCTTGTTACGCAGAAATAACGGGAGGCTGGTAGTCCCGCTTGGTGGCACACAATAGGAGCGGCGGCCCAAGTACTCCGTACTACTTTTCAGTCGGATTTGGACCTCTCATCAATGCTGAAATCAAAGCTAGTTTGGTATTAGCGTAGGCTACCTACCTAGCAATAACAGCTACTTACCTACTAACGAACCAGCGAGCTGGCGTGGGGCTCACCAAAAGGTAGCAGTGGGCGCTTCCCGCTCTGGGCCGTGGACCTAACTTTTTGCCCGCCACCTCGATCCATCACTTGGACACAGGGATCGTGTCGAATTTGCTTCTCTCCCCAGCCATCTGGTTTCAGCACAGTCCCTTTCGAGGCCACCGCGAGACCTGACCCGTTGCAGCTCCCACGATATCAATTTTTGCTTTGTTTGACGTGCATCGAGCCGCGTGCCCGCAAGCTCGCCTTTCCTGGACCATCCCCACGTCACATGAGGGCAATCTCGAGGTACCTACCGACCTACCGCCCTCCTCTGCGCAGATTAGCCCGCCAGCCCATCCCACGAACCGCCGACAACCTGGCAGCGACCACCGGCAGCATCTTGCATAGCACTGCCAGAAGCCGCGCGCACTGCACGAGCTGATCCGCCCGTCTGCTTCCTGTATGCTTCTATCCACACGAGGTTAAACTGCCCTGGCGAAGCTCCTCCTGTTCTCGTGGCTCCGCATTGCTTGCTGCTCAGGTACTGCTAGTTAGGCGGTCCGGTACCTGCAACAAACCCCCACCGCCCTTCCCCAACCACGACGACGACCACCACCACCCATCCGCGTCAGGGTAGCCGCCTTCAACTCCTTTGCTTTGCTGCTCGATTTTGCGACCCCTACACGCGCGCCCGGCCGATCTGCTCCTCCTGCGGAACTGTTGACACTCATATCCTGCTTGTACCCACGGCGCCAATATGCCCTGCTTCAAGGGCATTGCGGTGAGCGTTCACGCCAATGGGACCCCGCTGCCGGAATATGGCATGCAGAAGCAGTCCAGGCTGTCACGCATCAGCACCTACATACCCGTTCCGCAGCCTTCGCTGGGCGAGGATCCTACCAAGCCCGAACCCGCCAAGTTTGCTATTTCCATAACCCTTCTCACGCCGGGCCTGCCAATTCCCTACTCGGCCCCCAAGGCTACCGAGGCCAATCCCTACCCCAAGCCTCAGTTTGTCGGCGGCCTTCATCCTGGCTCCCAAGGCGAACGGGGCAAGTTCATGGGCTTGGTTAGCCCCTATATCCCCATGACAAACTCCGAAAACGAAACGATTGCTGCATATATCTACTTTGACGGCCGAACTAAGGAAGAGGTCGCCACACTTCTGCGCCCTGGCGAAGAGACATGGGTGAACAGCAGATGGGTCCAAGTGCCAGACTCAGAAGGTGGTGGACTCGCCGAGCGCGAGTTTCTCTTCCGGGAAGTTGGTCTGGAGAGGTGGCTCAACGGCCTGGACCTACAGGGTCATGATGCCGCCGAGAAGCTTGAGAAGCGCAGACAAAAGTTCCAACGACGCCAGCAACGTCAGAGCATGTCTCTCGAAGGAGATGATTCCGTGGGCAAGAAAAGAGGTACCCTGCGATATGGTGCGGAAGATGGCTCTCCCATCGAAGCAGTGTATGACTACTCCGATTCGTCCTCAGATGATGACGAGCCCCCCGAAGCCACCGGGCAGATCAAAGTCGCCATGTTTCGAGTTCTCGCTTCTGGTGAAATTAAGAAGGGAGAATACTCGCCGCAATTTGATGCCCATGACGGCGACGAGGAAGGAAACAATGAAAAGAAGGGCATTGATGCCGATGTCGAGCACACCACTAGCTTTGCTAAGCCCAAGACCTTGGATCCTAAGACGATCAGCACTCAAACTGTGACGGGAATCGATGGCCCTGACAAGCCTTTCGCGGTCTTCACATTCTTCTACCGCGGTGACCGTAAGTACCCGCATAGCCAGTACTCTACTTGCCCAACACGTTCTAACCCTCGCTTTAGGCCAATTACAGAAGATTGGTGTCATGCAATCAGCAAAAACACACGCACCACCCGGATCTGCGAAACGACGATCAGGTCAACTTGATTTCTCCAGTCTTGGCCCACTCAAGGCTGGGGGAACAGTTGGTTTCTCTGCTTTCCGCGACCAAGCAACGGAAGCTTCCCGACGCCGCAAAGCTCGCAAGAAGAGCAATGGCAACATTGCTGAGGACAGCGATGACGATGATGACAGTGATGGCATGGTAGATATGGACCAAGGAGACGACAAGGAAGAAGATCGCAAACTGGCGCCAGAAGATGCAAAGTCACAAGGCGAGCTGGCTGACGGCGTGAACCGCATTCGCGTGAGTTTACAACAAATTCTATTCTCAACTTCTGCATAATGTTAACCTATCCACAGCTTAAGAGAGCACATTCAGCCGATCCGGACGCAAATTCGACGCCCAGCACCCCGCAGCTCGGATCCAACAACGACACGCCCGGCGAGTTGGGCTCTAGCTCTGTTAAACCGATCCCCACACCATCAGCAAGCGCGCACGCGATCGACAGCCTCTCGGCCGACGCAATCGTGGGGAGTCCACTGAAGAAGGCACGAGCAAGCGTCGACCAGGGCACGGAGGGCGACAAGTACTCGAGCACGCAAAGTCTCAGTGCTGCCCTCGGTTCAGTCATGTCAACATCTGCACCAAGCGCGATCACTACTGAATCGACGCAGAAATCGACGACTGCCGAGGAGGAGGAAGAATTGTAGCGCATGCTCAAGGCCTGGCAGTGGAACTTTGAAAATCGAGTTCCCCCATATTTGACTGAGCGTTGCGAGGCCAGAGCGACTCTCACCCATAGGAATAAACCGGTGGCATTTTTGTTTTGGACATGAGCCCAGTCATGTTAGTATACGGCTTAGAACCCACCTTGGCGATACGGACCACGAGGAATGATGCATAAGGAATGATAGCTGTACATGAGGCTGTAGCGAAGTGTGAACTGCTTCCTCGCCCAAAAAATATTCTATTTTGCTGTTATTTTATGAGTGTTGCTTGGCTTGCTGTCGCACTCGGTCAGCGAACGAGACTGGATTAGAACACTTGGCGCCTGTGAGACGGGTAGCACTTCCACGCAAATTGGACATGATTAAGGTGTGTTCTTGTGTAATAATTGGAAAGGGATGTGCAGCTACAAATCATATGCGTACAAAATGCTACCTTGTATGACTCTTGTGGTTGTGTACCATTGAAATATTGAAGCAGACCTTTGGCATTAAGCGGATCAAGTTTGCACCCTTTCCGCTGGTTGGTTTGGTTCTTGTACGACGCCAAGAGGACAGAAGAATGAAGAACGGAAGAGGTGATACACAGGGTCTTATTCTCTTACGAAAAAAATGTTCACCTAACATCTTCATGACTTTCTCGCGTTAACGACATACGTAAATAGATTGTAAAATGATTGATTTTGGCGCCGGTTTGGGGGTCAAATGTCGGGTACTCCATCCAGCCGAAGCCTTCCAAACGAGCATAGCCTCGCGCGGGACGGTGACGCGGAGAGTGACTGTTCGCCGCTAGCTTCGCAAGTTGGCTACGTTTATTACTCCCCGCGGATAGCCGGTAGGTTCTTGTTCTCCATTGCCCGAAAAAAAGACCCCGAATACATATATATTGATTCAATTGGCGATACGCTCTTCTCTTAATTGTGTCGCCATCTGTGACAAGAAGACAAACGCCTACGCCTTTTTTTTTCTTTTGCAGAGGCGACTCGAAATATGGCGTCGTTGCGGAATACTGTGCTTGCACTCGCTGTTGCCGCCGCGCAGGCGGCCAAGGTCGGTGACAGCAGCCAGAAGCCAATTATTCAGAAGCATGGAGGCAGCACCGGAAATCCCCTAAACGAGGATCTGGCCAAATTTATCCAGGAGTCGCTCGACCTATGGCGTGTCCCTGGGATGGCGGTCGGCGTCATCGACGGCGACAACATCTACACAGAGGTGAGCGGGCACCAGGGGTCCAAACACGCTGCGAATGTTTCGATATTAATGATTGCATTTGTAGGGCTATGGATATGCGACCTTGCCTGATGTACGCGCCACGGCCGACACGCTGTGGTACGGTGCGTCCACGTCCAAGGCGCAGGCGGCGGCGCTGCTCTCGCACCTCATCCACTCGGGCAACTACAGCAAGCTGGAGAAGGGCTGGGCGACGCCCATCTCCTCCATCATCCGGGACGACTTCGTGCTGCAAGACGAGTGGGCGACGGCGCACATCACGCTCGACGACGCCGTGAGCCACCGCACCGGCTTCGGGCGGCACGACCTGGCCATGCGCCGCGTCCGCGACGGCCGGCCCGTGTCGCCCGGCGACTCGGTGCGCAACCTGCGCAACTTTGCCATGGCGGCGGAGCCGCGCGTCAAGTGGTCGTACTGCAACTTCATGTACATCACG